>JASANB010002143.1:102500-363243 GCA_030248155.1 Sabatieria punctata | reverse complement strand
TATTACGTACAGTTTGTAGTAGTCGCTGCAAATCAATGCGTACAGTAACGCATGCCAGCATTTCGCAATTTCAGTGACAGTTCGTATAGGTTGGTGCAGTACAAACCGGTTGGTTGAGAAGCACATTGTTATACTTGTAGTATTTGACTACAGTACAACAAATACATCCCTCCAGAGGGATGTCCTGCTGGTTATAACTTGTCGGCAATGTCGTACTAATCCATGATTGGGCAAATTTTAATCAACCTCTTCTTAGCTACTTGGTCGTGGAAAATATCGACCATCAAGAAGAGAAGCTAAAATGGTAAAGAAAAGTTACCGTATTTGACAGGAAAATGACACCGAATGTGGATCTAGCTAAAAACCGCTGATACCATGGTGGTACAAAACAAAACTTTAAAATACAATTTAAGAGTGCATATTTTTTAGCCTGGAAGATTTTGAATGTTTTCTTATCTGTCTTAGCCAAAAGTCTCTTCTAACTACATATCGATCTAGAATTAAAAATAAAATCACAACCATTTTTCAGGAATTTGTGTCTTTTTTGTATTTTTGCCGGTAGGTATTACAGTTTTTCAAACTGCTGAGCCAAAAATACATAAAAATGTATCAGCAGGTGTGATGGGTCTCCAAATTTCAGTCATTTTCAAAAGATTTTGAAATTGTGCCAGTTCAATATTTACCAATGTTACAGTAGCCCATTCCCACCACTTAATATCTCGTACGGTCAGTCTAAGTGCAAGCAACTACAACATTTGGCACAATTTAGTGAAAAAGCATAAACAGTGGGGCAAAATGGGGCAGTGGTCAAGCCCAAGATGGCGCGCGCGGCTCTCGTCAAGATTTTGGTTTTGTAACGCGCGCTTACACCAGTTGCTTCGGTGGCGCCTGGCAGCGAAGACGCCGCCAGTTGGTATTAATCCCGCCGCCCATAAATATGGATGCCTAACAGTTTCGCGTCCGTCTCTCTGCGTCGCTCCGACAACGTCCGTAGGGGTGGGGCAGTCGGGAACGCTGAAAAATGCAGGTTGGTGTCGAAATTTGTCGACGTTTTTGGGAAAAAAGCTTGGCGAGCTTTCCTCCGCAACTACATTGTATATTACAGGAAGTTCAATTGTTCCAGTTCATGTTTCCAACCGCCAAACTAGGGGTAGTTCACTGTCAAAAGTTTCTTCTACAGAGCTCTCTGCAATGTCATGTCGATTTTATTGAAGATTTTTCTAACATGTGGGTGCAGTACCAATTCTTAGTCGGGTTGGGGGTGATAGTCAAAAAACGTTGTAGCTTTTAGGTGGGATTGGTTGTTCTGAAAAAGCCGAAAACCAGTCGGAGGTGGGGGTCCAAAATTTTGAATTTTTTCTGAATGTTTGAGTTTATGGACGGCCCCTTAGTATAGACTAATCATAGGCACGAGAATACAAAAAAAAAAAAAAAAAGCCAGATTCCGCCCCGGACTATACCCCCTCCTTCTAGACGATTTTTGCACCGCCCCCGGCAGACTTTCTGGCAGCAACTTTTTTGAGCAAATTTCTGGCAATTTTCGTTTTCGGCACAACAGAAAAGTTGCCGCGAAATTTGACGATTTTTAGCCGAAAAATTGCGATTTTTCGGTTTTTGGCAAAGTTTGTCAGTGCCCAACCCCTACCTAGATTTTGGGCTCAGAGCCCCTAGACCTGCGCCAGAGACCTAACCCCCTCCCCTCCCTCAGTGGGTGACCAGTTACTGCATGGCAAAAAGTAATGTTGTAATTTTGGGACATCCTGTGAAACGCTAATGAGTACTTTATACAAACTATACAACAAGCTGCTCAGCAGTCTACAGTGTCCCGACTCAGGCTTTGATTTCAGCTTCCAAAGTGCAGAAGTCGTCGCGTCTCAGTTCTGATCTCCCGATTGCACTGGTAGAGCATGTACTGGGTTGAGAAAGCTGCTCAACATGAACAGCATGCTGACCGCGTTGCCCCGACGAGGTAGAGTTGTTGGAAGAGCTGTCCTCGTTGAGGACCAGCGAGCTGTAGAACTGCTCCAGCACAGTCAGTACAGCTCGGAGCCGTGGCAGGTGAGTAGCTCGTCACCAAGACGAAGATCGAAATGCTCGTGTGCTTGAGCAGACGCGCGTCCTCCTTCTTCTTTGCTGATTGTGCCAGTTTTGGAATAGTGACCACGCACTGGAATAGCCCTGTGCAGTGCTGGAAACAGAGGGAGTCTTTTAGATTGTTATATTGCCTTCTGTGTTATCATGTATTGCTCTCTCCTCTCTCTCTCTCTCCCTCTCCTCTCCTTCTCCTCTCTCCTCTCTCCTCTCTCCTCTCTCCCTCTTCCTCTCCTCTCCTCTCCTCTCCTTCTTCCTCTTCCTCTTTTCCTTCTCCTCCTCTTCCTCTTCCTCTTCTTCCTCCTCTTCCTCCTTCCTCCTCTTCCTCCTCCTCCTCTTCCTTCCTCCTCTCCTCCTTCCTCCTTCCTCTCCTCTCTCCTCTTCCTCTCCTTCTTCCTCCTCCTTCTCCTTCTCCTTCCTCCTCTTCCTCCTCTCCTCTTCCTCTCCCTCTTCCTCTCCTCTCCTTCCTCTCCCTCTCCTCTCCTCTCTCCCCCTCTTCTTCTTCCTTCTCCCTCTTCCTTCTTCCTCTTCCTTCCTCTCCTTCTCTCTCTCTCTCTCTCTCTCTCTCTCTCTCTCTCTCTCTCTCTCTCTCTCTCTCTCTCTCTCTCTCTCTCTCTCTCTCTCTCTCTCTCTCTCTCTCTCTCTCTCTCTCTCTCTCTCTCTCTCCCTCCCTCTCCCTCTCCCTCGTTCAAATTCCACTCCTGTCAAACACTTTCCCTCCCTGTCCTGTGTCCTATCCCATCCTCTCGGTCGGTCGGTCGGTCGGTCGGTCGGTCGGTCGGTCGGTCGGTCGGTCGGTCGGTCGGTCGGTCGGTCGGTCGGTCGGTCGGTCGGTCGGTCGGTCGGTCGGTCGGTCGGTCGGTCGGTCAGGTAGCGCTAGCGGTCTATCTGTCAGGCGGTCAGACAGTCGGAGGGGGTTTATGAAACCCTGAATGTTTTTCATGTTTGTTTTTGAGTTTCACTGTCCTTTCGGACAGACAGCTCAGGACACCCCTCGCTCTTTTCAGAGCCCTTCAATGCCGGGGCCGGGCCGCCGTGACACACGGGATAGCGTAAATTAAAAACACGGGTCTTTGAACGTTTTAGCGCAGAAATATGGTTTTAAAGGGAATTTTTGCAGTTCAGACAGGATTTTTAGCCGATGTTTAGTCTACGAAACCCTTTTTGAGCCCCAAAGAAGGTCGCTGTAACCCAGTTTTGTTCACCAAACAAGGTCCCTGAAAGCCCCCTTTTTGGACATAGTGTTCAAAGCCTATTTTGGAACTGAACAACCCCTCCTCCAGCTGCATGCATGCGATGGGTCTGTTCATGTGTCGGTCTAATATAAGTGCCTTTCCAGCGATGACAAAGCATGTAGCAGAATCGTCTTTTGCTCAAAAAGAGGCTCGTCGATTGGCCGACGCCAAACTGACCAGCATTTCGATTTGGGTTCTGGTTTGCGGCTATCTGCTTTGCACCGCTCCCAGTTTTTTGTTGACCATCTTGGAACAATTCTACGATCAAATTCTGTTGAACGACGATAGTTCCTCAAAACCCTTCTACACAACCTGGTCGGACACAGTCAGCGCTCTGTTCATGATAAACAGCTTCGGCAGCGTTTTCGTTCTGTACACTTGGAACGAAGATATAAGGGAAGAAGTGAAGAAGCTGTTTCCGCTCTTTCAAGCTTCCAATTCGGCAAGAAAGTCAAACGTTGGCCTGGTCAACGAAGCTTACCTGAATGGTGACTTGAAGAATGAAGAAGAGAAGGGAAGAAAGATTGTGCTATTGCGTTCTGCTAATCCCTCTTATGCGCTTCTAATGAGTAGCGAAGTATAAAGCTCTGTTGTGTTTCATTTAGGAGAAGGTATTGCGGGGAAGCGGAAAATTCTGCTGAGCTCAGTTGAAATTGGCGCCAATGGCCACGCTCTGATTGCGTTTGCTGAGGCCGCAGGGATCAAGCAGATTTCTATTTCGCTTAGACAAGAGGTGCTCGGTTTGGCTATCGATTCTGTACAATGGAGAATTTATCTTCCTGTTTTTTGTTATTCTAGAACTTGCTCTCTAGCGAAAAGTTTTGTCTTAACTCCGGAGCTTGTTGCTCAAGTTTAAAATATTTAACGACCCGACATTGTTATTGACTAGAATTCATCCAACTGAAGCTTGTAAATTTTACCAAAGAGAGCAGGTAATTAATGATAGAGACGTTTTTTTACTAATATTCAATAGGCTGAGTCAATCGTTTAGTGCTTAATGCTGGCACTCACTCTGTTGTTTACGTTAGAATTGTGCAGTACTATTCTGCCACCTTCTAGAATTTTCTCTTTTTGCTCACCGAGCCATTTCTAATCTTCATTTTGCCTATTAACCAGCGTGGGCCCTGAATCCTTGTTTGATTAATTCGACATCCAAGCTGACAGAGAAGCACAGTTCTTATTAATTCTTCGGCTACTCATCAGACCTCATTGCCCTCTCTCTGTCTGGAGGTGAGCTACATTTTTTTGCCTAGACAGACTCTTCAGAGTTCGAGAAATGAGAAGTGAATTGGCTTCGTCTGTTGGGAAGCGTTTGATTAATTAGCCTAGGTCCAACAGCCCTTTATTTGCTGAAAACAAGTCATAAACGGTTGCTCTATAGCCAAAAAGCGCTCCCTTCACTGGTGCAATGGAACCTAATGAAACCCTGTGCGCAGCTTACGACCCCTATGGGGTGGTTCGCTTTGTGGCAACCTCGGTAGGATCGGTAGTGGGCATTTGCGGTATCAGTCTGAACATCCTGATGACGGTGGTCTTTCTACGTCTAACACGGCTCATGTACAAAAAGAAGAAACTGGCCGCAGCACTTCATCGGAAGCTGGCTGAACAGGACAGCGACACTTCCCAAGCCGGAGCCCATTCGCCACACAACAACGGACTGCGACTGCTGATTCGGCAGATGTCTGAGAAGAAGAACGGCAGTGCCACCATCTATCTGTATCTGACAATTCTGGCCGCCTGTGACACTTGCATATGTTTCGGCTTCTGCGTCATCTATGGTCTCGACACGATTGCCTTGTACCTACGCGTGGCCACCATCTTTCACCTCTACTTCAAGATAATCATCTTTGCTTTCACGCTCTTCCGAATCGTTGAGCTGGTGCTGCCCTATCTCTACATCGTGGCCACCTTTGAGAAATGGTTGGCCACCAGTTCCAAGACCGGCTGGCGGGCTTGGCTGGCCAAGGGGCTCAGCGCCGACACTGCAAGGTACTTCATCTCTGCGCTCACTTGTGTGGCTGCTGCCGGACTAAGGTAAGCTTGGACTGAGTGAGAGGCTCGTCGCTAAGCACTAAGTCTGCTTTCAGGGGTCCAACTTGGTGGGCCTACACGATCCAGCACTATCCCAACTGCACCGACATCTTTGGCACAAAGCAAGTGGCCCCGACCACCTTGGCTTTCCACCCAATCTACGGCATCGTTGACTTCTACGTGGCCAATGCGCTGGGAGTCTTCATACCGTTTGTGCTGCTGCTCGCGCTCAACTTAGCCATGCTCAAGAATATAAAGGACGCTAGGGAGAGGAGGAGAGTGGAACGACTGACTGATAGTCTGTTGAAAGCACGTGGTAAGGACTGAGAGGATGGGATAGGACACAGGACAGGGAGGGAAAGTGTTTGACAGGAGTGGAATTTGAACGAGGAGAGGAGAGGAGAGGAGAGGAGAGGAGAGGAGAGGAGAGGAGAGGAGAGGGAGAGGAGAGAGGAGAGGAGGGAGAGGAGAGGAGAGGGAGGAGAGGAGAGGAGGAGAGGAGAGGAGAGGAGAGGGAGAGAGAGAGGAGAGGAGAGAGAGGAGAGGAGAGGAGAGGAGAGGAGAGGAGAGGAGAGGAGAGGAGAGGAGAGGAGAGAGAGGAGGAGAGGGAGAGGGAGAGGAGAGAGAGGAGAGGAGAGGAGAGGAGAGGAGAGGAGGAGAGGGAGAGGAGAGGAGAGGAGGAGAGGAGAGGAGAGGGAGGAGAGGAGAGGGAGAGGAGAGGAGAGGAGAGGAGAGGGAGAGGAGAGGAGAGGAGAGGAGAGGGAGAGGAGAGGAGAGGAGAGAGGAGAGAGGAGAGGAGAGGAGAGGAGAGGAGAGGAGAGGAGAGGAGAGGAGAGGAGAGGAGAGGAGAGGAGAGGAGAGGAGAGGGAGAGGAGATGGAGATGGAGAGGAGAGGAGAGAGAGAGAGAGAGAGGGAGAGGAGAGGAGAGAGAGGAGAGAGAGAGGAGAGGAGAGGAGAGGAGAGGAGAGGAGAGGAGAGGAGAGGAGAGGAGAGGAGAGGAGAGGAGAGGAGAGGAGAGGAGAGGCAATACATGATAACACAGAAGGCAATATAACAATCTAAAAGACTCCTCTGTTTCAGCACTGCATGGTATTACAGTGCGTGGTCGCACACTGCAAACAGCGCAATCAACAAAGGAGAAGGAGGACGCGCGTCTGCTCAAGCACACGACCATTTCGATCTTCGTCTTGGTGACGAGCTACTTGCTCTGCACGGCTCCGAGCTTTGTACTGACTGTGCTGGAGCAGTTCTACAGCTCGCTGGTCCTCAACGAGGACAGCTCTTCCAACCAACTCTACATCGTCTGGGGCGACGCAGTTAGCATGCTGTTCATGTTGAACAGCTTTCTCAGCCCCCTTATGCTCTACCAGTGCAATCGGGAGATCAGAACTGAGACGCGACGACTTCTGCACTTTGGAAGCGAAATCAAAGCCTGAATCAGGACACTGTAAACTGCTGAGCAGCTTGTTGTATAGTTTATATAAAGTACTCATTAGCGTTTTACAGGATGTCCCAAAATTACAACATTACTTTTTGCCATGCATGTAACAGGTCACCCGCTGAAGGGGAGGGAGGGGGTTAGGGCTCTGGCGCAGGTCAGGGGGCTCTGAGCCCAAAATCTAGGTAGGGGTTGGGCACTGAAAACGTTCAAAAAACGAAAAATCGCAATTTTTCGGCTAAAAATCGTCAAAACTCGCGGCAATTTTCTGTTTGAAATTGCAAAAAATCGCAAAAATTTGCTCAAAAAAGTTGCTGCCAGAAAATCGCAGGGGGCGGTGCAAAAATCGTCTCGGGGGGAGGGGGTATAATCCGGGGCGGTCTGGCCTAATATTCTCGTGCCTATGATTAGTCTATAAGGGGCCGTCCATAAACTAAAACGTTCAAAAATTCAAAATTTTGGACCCCCACCCCCCTCCCGACGGATTTCGACGTTTTCAGAACAACCAATCCCACCTAAAAGCTACAACGTTTTTGACTATCACCCCCAACCCGACTAAATTTGGTACTGCGCCGACATTAGAAAATCTTCAATAAAATCGACATGACATTGCAGAAGCTGTGAAGAAGAAACTTTTTGACAGTGAACTACTATTTTGGCGGTTGGAAACATGAACTGGGTTGAGTAATTGAGTTTTCCTTGTAATATACAATGTAGTTGCGGAGAAAAGCTTCATAGGCACCTAAAAAACGTCGACGTTTTCGACACCAACCCACCTCCTGCGACATTTTCCGACGTTCAACCAACCACCCCACCCCCCCCCTCTGAACGTTTATGGACGGCCCATAAATGCAAAAAAACAGGCAAAAACTATTAAGAATCACTCAGAAACGGCCTCATCCATGTTCTTATGTTAGCAGCGAGTTAACTCTCTGCTAAGCAGCCGTCTTCGCTGCCGGCTGCGAGCAACAGTTGGAAAGCGCGCGTTCACACTTTTTTCGTCGCATCTTGGCAGGCGCCATCCTAGCAGCGCCATCTTAGATGACCACTGCTTAGATTCCCCTTTACATGTATGCTTTTTCCTTCATGTGCCAAATGTTTAAGTTTAGCGCACTAGATTTGATACAATCCTGAGATATTAAAGAATATATTAAAGTGGGTACGATAGATACTGTAACGTGTTAAATATTGAACTATTTCTTTTCGTTATGATTTCCACAAATATTTACGAAATGACTTCAAATTTGGAATTATCACCTGTAAAGCGGTCACATATACTACACGTTTTATGTGTATTTTGTCCAGCAGTTTGAAGAGCCTATGTCTCTGCAACACAGCATCTAAAAAGACAAAGTCAACAGAAGAAATAGTTATTGATTCTTTGCAATTCAGATCAGAGTGTGTTAGAAAGAAGACTTTTTGGCTAAGACAGATAAAGAAAACAATCAAAAATCTTCCAGAACTTCACGCATTGTGCGCTCTATTGTTGTGTTGCAAAGACTGTTTATACCATGGTATCGTGGTTTTCAACTAGATGCATTATTTGTCATTTTCTATCTCTGGTATAGCCCTGAAAACCTGTTTGATTTTAGCTTCTCTCTTCTCTTCTTGATGGTCGATATTTTGCTGTGATGTACAGTAGATAGCTGAGAAGTACGTGTAGATAAGAAGAAGGTTGATTAAAATTTGCTAATCATGGATTGAAGGCAGACGCGACAGCTGCCGACCAAGCTACATATTGGCTGGGATCTCTGGAGGGATATGACTGTTCCACGTGAACGAACCTGCCGGTCAGAGCCTGAAAACACTTCATTATAACCAATATTGGATTTCTCAGCCAACCGAACAATAATGCAGTCTTATTGCTATAGCCTGTACAGGCTAAGCTAGGTTTCGCTGTAGAATTAATTGCGAAGTAAGCGGCGTGCGTTTCACTTGCGCACGACGCAGAGACGCTCCGATTTTGATACAGCGACACTACCCCTACCAATTTGGAACTAACAGTTTGCCTTTAGCACTATGGTCAGGTTTTAGGCTGCAAAATAGCTTAGGGACTCGGCTTAGGATGAAGTTAGACTAACCTTTTGTGTCAATCTTAATCTATGTTAATTGGATGGGATTTCGCTAATGGGGGCTGTGTCCTACAACCAACATTTTCTCAGAAAAACCTGTTTGAGCCTACTTTTTAACGAAAAACAGCAGCGTCACTACGCCACATGAATCGTTTTGCACGATTCGCTGCAGTTGCTGGACTAAATAGTCAAATTTGACGATAGGCAAACTGCAGTGAAGGGCAATCAACGAAAAACAGTGAAATGCATGCATTGCTATTTATTTCAGAACCATTATACTGCGCTGCAATATTTAGTTTACTTTTTCTATTCAGTAAAACAGCACTTTCAAATTTCGCAACTTGGCTACCGTGGTACACGGTGTTTTCGTGTTGAAACCCACAAGACTATGTCAAGTACGGTAGCTAGAGACGAACCGATCTAAGAGAATCGAAAATTTTTGCACAAAATGAAAACCGGGTGTATTTTCTGAATGGCCTTTAGCGTCTGGGTAGGTGATTGGATAAAAAGAAAGCAAAAGGCACCTTAGCGTAGATAGTGCAAGGATTCTTTGCAGTGGCAGGGTCGTTAACCAATCGGCCAAAAACATTGGTTCTGGCCACCAATTTGCATCGACTTTCCAGAGGCGAATTGACAGTGTAAGAAATGCCCATCGATCGCCACTCAGCACGAATGGCACTCTTTAACTAAACCGAAAAAAATCATAACAATGCGTTGCGCAAAGCGGAAAATCTTACTTTCACAACTGGAATGTTCTGTTGACTGTAAAGTGAGGAGTTTTTGGCTCCGGCAGACAAAAATACAATATCCTCGGGACAACTCCTTTTGCCGTGCCATTGGATGAATGCACAGGTAGAATGGGGACAACCTGAATCGCTGCTCAACTGCCATTCTAAGGTGGCCTGCAAAGCCGAATGAAAGACAGTGTCTGTGTCATGTGCACCATCTGTGGGGTAGTAATGAGGCTGGCAGGTGCTGTGAGATTCCCTGAAATCTGTTGCAAAGTATGTACTCTGTTTTCATTTAGAGAGAAAAACTACGTACATTACTGCATCTCTGCTAACTGCAGAAACGACTAGTGAGTAGGATTGAGAGTTTTCAAACACTTCTGCTGACTGATTGCCAGTATTGAAGTCAAAGGTAATATGAGGAGCGGAATGATGTAGCATGCGGAGACGATTTTTTCGCTCTAATGGCACTATAACAACTGCCCATCCTAGTCGAAAGTGACCATTGTTTGGATCGATTTTCTTGTTCAACAAAACGCAAAACTTTTCCTAGAAGAACAGGCAACACTTAATTCAATCAGCATTACTTCACCAATAAATCCCTCTGTTTCTTAGTACTTTTTTCTAGTTGATTCTCGTGAAAACAAACAATTTTCTGACTGCAGATAATAGTTAAAAAAACCAGACCTGGAAGATCCATATTTGGATGTCGTTTTTAATGCTGGATGGCAGCTCAATCAGTGAGCAGTTGTTGTCTGATGAAAGCAATTTTTTTATCACCTGAAACGTAGACCTTTAATTAGGAAATAAGTAAGTAAATTTTACTTCCCAGACAACACATAGATTGTACAGAAGAAAATACATAAGCAAACAAACAAACAAACAAACAAACAAACAAACAAACAAACAAACAAACAAACAAACAAACAAACAAACAAACAAACAAACAAACAAACAAACAAACAAATAAATAAATAAATAAATAAACAAACAAACAAACAAACAAACAAACAAACAAATAAATAAACAAGCAAACAAACAAACAAACAAACAAACAAATAAATAAATAAACAAATAGACAAACAAACCAGGGTTGTATATTTTTCCGAAAAAAACCTCGGCCTGTTTTTTTCCAGTTTTTTTCCGGTTTTTTTCCGGTTTTTTTCCTAAATCGCGGAAAAAACTCCAGCCCAAGTTCTGAGTATCCTAGGCTGGTTTTATGATTCCTAACGCTTTCTAGCGCCTTCCTCAGTCTTGTTAGACCAGAAATACACGTGTTACATTGATATAAATCACGAAACAGGCATGAAACAGTGCCTGACAGGTTCCATAAATAACGCTATATGCAAATTTTCTTACAGCAGTTTGCATTTTTGTTTTTTCATGCCAAATTTGGTCTTTTTTGTTGTTTTTCTAACAGTTTTGAGTCAGTATGGCCTATTATACATAGCAAAAGTCCATTTTTTAAACGAAAAATGACGTAAATTAGCTATTTTTAGCTTGAGTTTTTTTCCGCGATTTATGTTTTTTTCCGACCCTTAGAAAAAAAACCGGTTTTTTTCCGAAAAAAACAGTTTTTTTCCGGTGTTTTTTTCCCACCTCACATCCCTGAAACAAACAAACAAATAAATAAATAAACAAACAAACAAACAAACAAACAAACAAACAAACAAACAAACAAACAAACAAACAAACAAACAAACAAACACACAAACAAACAAACAATGGAATAAAGAAACAAATGAACAATGGAATAAAGAATCAAAGAACTTCTGAATTACTTAGTCCGTAAAGTACCTACCATTGTGTAAGCGATTCTCTGTTGCGCAGTCGGCAACATAAGCTTCCATTCCTCCAAAGTAAGACTATTCTTCGGGTAGAAGTATTTAGACAGACAAACCATCAGACTGCTGACAGTTACAGCTGAGGTGAAGCAATCTTTGGAGGCATCTTTTTTGTGCGAAACAACTGAGTAGACCACATAGGCAGACAACCCCCCTAACATAGCCGCTACAAATACTGCAAAACCAATGGCGATGACGGCACAACAACGCATCTCTGGCATGGAGCGAGTAGAGAAAATTTGGGCCGGCAGACCAGTTTCTGTTGCATTAATTCAAAAGTAGGTTATTATAAAAAATAGACTGCCATTGTCTATAAGATTTAGAAGGACGTGATATTCAGCACCGATCTAAAAAGCCGTATACAAAGAAATCTATAAATAACCGCATGTGCATACGATTTCTTTGCAGACGGCCTTTATAGTCTATTAGTCCGTAGTCTATACGACTTTTATAGGTTAGGCCGTAGTCAGCTTGGCATGCTTTGATAAGCCCTTGTAGGAAAGGGTTTTGTTTGCACAGGCGTCACTATTTAGACTAAACAAAAAGCAGTCATTCACTCGCTCATTCATATATGGTTGGGAAGTACCCTACCCATGACCATGGGTGCCAGGACCTGTACCCTAAAGCGTTGGTGCCTTTATGGCACCGGCCCTACCATATGGTATGAATCTTAAATTGAGCGGTATTATTATCCTCTAACAGGTACCATCAAAGTATGAGTACGTAGGAGCGATACCATGCATGATGCCTGTACCATACCATCATCGGTCATATTAGTCTGTCATGAGGTTCAAAGCTTGCTTCTGTTTGCAAATACAGGGTGTGTCAAAAAAAAAACAACCCAGCAGATTTTTCGCTGTAGCACCCGCAAATCTCAACCGATTTGAATGAATCCTTTTTTAAATGAAAGATAAATAAATCCTTAAAAGATTGCTGAAATTTTCATTAATGTACTCTGCTTAGTTCCTGAAATAATGGCTCTCAAAATCAAAACAGTGATTTTAGCAGTGAACAAGAGGGATTTTTTATTATTTTGCACTTTGTAATAAAACGGATTCCTGCTACTGCTACGGCTATTGGAGGCTTTACTGGTGACACTCGGTTTACTTCAACACTAAAGCATCATTAGCCCCAGCAGTAGGAATCTGCTTTATTATGAAATGCAACGGAATCGCTCTTGTTCTTTGCCAAAATCTGTTTCCACTTAGAGGGCAAATATCTCAAGAAGTAAGCTGTGAATCTCAATAAAAATTACACCAATCTTTGAAGAATTTATCAGTCTTTCATTCCAAAAAGGATTCATTCAAATCGGTTGAGATTCATGGTTGCAAAAGTAAAAAATCTGCTGGTTTGTTCTTTATCACTCTTGTTCGTTGCCAAAATCTCTGTTTTGACTTTGAGGACAAATATCTCAGGAACTAAGCAGGCTATCTTAATAAACGTTACATCTTAATCTTATCTTAATAAACGTTACAGTTCAGTTCAGTTCAGTTCAGTTCAGTTCAGTTCAGTTCAGTTCAGTTCAGTTCAGTTCAGTTTTGTGATTCACACCTGCTGTACTATTGTAGCAACTGCACGTACAGCTTGCAGCTTTTAAACGCTTGCTTCTGTCCGTCATGCACGATTTTGCTCAATTTAGCACACGGAAATTCATTTTAGCAAGACCAAAATCCTAGTTATTACATCGTTACAGAAACCAATTTACGTGCGTATCACGCGTTTAGTCATCAATGTTGCTGTTATAAATTTCGTTCACAACGACTACTGGGCAACACTGGACTGGTGTACTCCCACTGTTCCGATGGTTCTGGGGTATCCTGGGGGTTCAAGGGGTCTGAAGGGGCCTAGGCAGTCGAACCTAAACTCTGCAGGCGGACGTTTTGCCTTTCTTGGCCAAGTCGCCACTCCAAGTCTGCAGTAGGATCCGTTGGTGTTGTTCAAAGGTCATATGGTGGTCATCGACAACCGGAGTTCTCGGCGACCGAATCGGCTCGTCGTTCCAAGAACAAAGACTCTTCTTCATACAGCTCTTCAGACTTTTGTAGAGTCCGGAAGTGCGAAAACAGATCACAGGATGAAGCGTAGAATGCAGCAGAATCATCGCCAACCTACTGTTGACCACCACCAGAATGGTCATTTCTTTCTCGGTGCGTTGCGTCGACGTGTAGAAGACCAGGGGTAGGACAGAAAAATTCACCAGCGCATGTAACAAGACCGAAGGCAGCAACATGGTGGTCAACTCGAGGTTTCTGCGGATTTGGTAGCGGGCACGAAGCGTACTGTGCGCTTGGTTGACAGCCAACACAGCCAAAGTGTTTCTGCTGTAGCGCAGCAGTAGCAGATAGAGAATTAGCACTAGAAAGTCGCCCAGAAGTGTAGAACAGATCACTATATAGATCATCCAAGGAACCACTACAAACTGCGCTATGCAGTAATAGACCGGCGGCATGTCTGGGGCGGCCAACGCAGTCACCGCACACACAACGGCCACGGAAAGCCAGAGAGCCAGACAGAGCAGTTGGCCCAGGCGGCCGTTGTTGTCGTTGTAGAAGTGCATCTGTACCGCCCACAAACGCTCGCAGCCGATGCAGACCACCGAGTAGAGACAGGCGATTAGACCTGCTATGCCCACCATCTCCTATAACGGTCACTGCAGTTATTATCATCAACAGCCTCTGCCGATCAGGTCAGTGATTTATTGAGTATGTAAAAGAGGATTTGAGATTACCCTAGCTAGAATGGCCAACCCCTCCACCGACCCCCGACCGTATTTAAACTCCGTACACACCATACATGTAACAGCTCCAGGCCGACCTGGGAGGAGGGGGTGGGGGGTCGAGTGGGATGGGGGTTTCGCCCAGAGGGGGGTCCCAAATTTAAAAAGCTCCAAAACGCCTGGAAATGCATTTTTAGCACGTTTTTTTCAGTAAGGACGCTAAAAACTATTTTAAGCTGCCAAATAGCGTTTTAGAGCTAAAAACAAAGCAAAAAATAACAAAAAGGGCTTCCAAAAACACCGATTTCTCTTAAATATCAGCAGTGGCAACAACAAATTCGGTTTCCAAAGGCTTTTGAAGCGAATTTTAGGCTGAAAATTAGTGATTTCTCAGCCAGTTTGTTAGTACTGGAGCCACTACTAGTACTTGTATTTTTGGGTCGGGGGGGGGGGTCCCTCAACCTCTCTCGGGGGGTGGTGAGGGGGGTTTGGCCTTTTCAGCCAGGGTGGTAACCCCTCAAACCCCCTAGTACATGTATGGTACACACACAATCTAAAGGTTCTTATCATTTTGACCAACATGTCTTGCTACCTTCCCCGAAAAGGGAAGTGTAAGTAAACCGACCGTACATACTATAATCACTGTTTTAACTTTTATGAACTATGAAATGAAAACCTGTGAGTAAAATATTACAAAATATAATGAAGTCAGCCTAAAATGGGTGACAAAACCAAAATAAGTTTTTGTTTGAAGTCATAGCGCCTCTGATACTTATGCATTTCCTTACATTCACCACAGGAAATAATTGAAATTCCAGGCGAATTTCAATTAAATTACAATTATATTATGGCCCAACTTTTGAATTTCAATTACATTTAATTAATTGAATTGAAATTAAAAACGGGATAATTAGCGAATTTCAATTACAATTAAATTAATTTTTTACATCACTAAATTTCAGACACTAAAATCGCCTGTAAAACAGCACCTTTTAGCTAAATTTTCGCCTAACTTAGCAATATTTTGCGATTTTCAAGCGTTTTGTAGTACCCAAGCCCCTTCCCTAGAATATTGGGTCAGACGCCCGACCCCTCCAACCTCATCCAGTGGATACGCAATACGCCTATGCATATCTGATGGCATTTGAGTATTTTTGCGTATGCGTATTTACTGTACTTTTTAGAGTCTGAAAAGGCTAAAATACAGCTTTACGTGTGTTTTGGCTAGACTATTTCTTTGACAACAAAGCTCTCACTATCTAATACAAGAAATCGGCTTGTCAGCCAAAATATTCAGCCTAACTTTTCTCTATTTTTAGCTAAAGTTGAATATTGAACATTTTGTAATAGTGTTTTCAGGTCTCAATTCAGTACAGTGAAATACACCATACCAAAAAATTCGCGTATATTTTTGAATTACGCAAACGGAACTTCTGTTACTAAACAACAGTAGTTAGCACGCTATGATGTATGGAAGAAAGCAAAATCTTGCCTGTAAAGCGCAGGTCTGTGCCGAGAGTTGGTAGGTCCAGAGTTGACTGGAGTAGGCCAGGTTTTTTATGGACCAGACAGTGCCGTGCACTGACAGCAACACAGCTGCTATGCTGGTGTTAGCCAGCAGCCAGCGCACGTTGTTGTGGATGGTGTGGGCTCGTCTCAACGCCACAATCAACAACACATTGCCGATTATGCCAAACAGTGACTGCAGTAGCACAATGACTAGGGTTAGAAGGAAGATAGTGAACCAGGGCTGGTCGGCCGATGCCGATTGATTGGCCATCTGAAGAATGAACTAAACTAGCTAAACAGTGACTTGTTCACAGACGTGGTCAAAGAGGGGCCGGGGTTGACCTCCCTCAGGCTTTGACCTACCCCCTCAGGAATTTTTTGGAAGAATGGTGCATAAAAAAGTATTGTAAATGGGCAAAGGGGGGGGCTGAGGGGGATTGGCCCCCCTCAGGCTCTGACCTACCCCCCTCAGCCGGCCGCTACCCCCTCTCAGGAGTTTTTCAGAAGAATTTTGTATGTAAATTATGATAAAGATATGCCTGGATTAGGTGTAAATGAGCTCAGAATAGCTTATTTTGGCTTATTTTAATGAAAAATAAGCAAAAATCTCTTGAATTTAGCAAAAAATCGGACTTTCTGGCTTACCACCCCCTCAGGCGCTCCTACCCCCCTCAGGAATTGAAAATTCCTCCCCCCCCCTCAGCCGAAATGCTAGCCCATGTCTGTAAATGCATACAGTACATGTAACAGGAGGTCTGGGGGCTCTGCCCCCCACCCGAGTTAGGTCAAAGCCCCCAGGATGGACCGGTCGCCTGCCCTCCGATTTGCTGGCAAGCAATTTTTTGAGCAATTTTTTTGCAATTTTTTGCAATTTCAGACACAAAGACTGCCAAAATCGTCTGTAAAACAGCAATTTTCTGTTGTATTTCAGGCAAAATTAGCGGTTTTTGACGATTTTTAACCGAAAATTTGCAATTTTTTTACATTTATGATCGTTTTTGGTGCCCAACTCCTCCCTAGAATTGGGGCTCAGACCCCCGGCCGGCGCCAGACCCCCAACGCTCCTTCCCCATAGGCGGTTGCCCTGTTGCATTACATGTATTAGAAAAGTATGCCTATATAAGTGTTAATGAGCTCAAAACCCTAAATTTGCCTATTTTAACGAAGAATAAGCTGAAACCTTGATTTTAGTTAAAAATCGGATTTTCGGCTTACGTCCCCTCAACCCCCTCAGGCGTTCTTACTCCTCCATTTGCTTAATGAATGTAAAACTTTAAAACTTTCTCGCCGTGCTTGGGCAACCGACCCAATCATGTCACTTCAAAATTTTACCTTCGCTTTGCAAAATCCTGGGTACGTGGTTAGTCAAATAGGTTCTGTCAAAGGGCAAAAGGAAACATTTACTTAGGCAACCTAATTTACATGAAGGAGTTTTAGTAGAAGGCTCTCGAGCAGTATGAAGAGCTACGTAGCTAAGGTTTGTAAGCCAATCGATTACTAGCTGGGAAACGGCTCGGAGAAAGAGCGAAATTTAATTCAAGTCCAATATTTTTAGCCGCTGTATTTTATGTCCATACCGCCGTTTCAATATTGATACTGTTAGGGGCTGAACTGGGTTGGATGAAGAGAAAGCAAGCCTATTTCTCAGTCAGTTTATCTGCATTCTGTCAGTAGATAGGTACTGTTAGTTTACGAAGGTTTGCCACAAAAACGCGCAGTCGGAAAAGAGGCAAAAAGACAAATGAGGCACGAGAGTAATGAATAAATAAATAAAACAAAGGGTCACCGCAAGTCAGCAGTAGAATTAAGTCGGCTCGAGCTCACGCAAACAGTTGCGAGCAATCAGGCGCTGCACCGTAATTGACTAGCTCAGAGAGCCCACACAAGGCAAATTTCTGCCCATCTAATTGCATCTAGGGCCCAGAACAGGGTGCGAGCCTGCTGCATAGACATTAATGACACACCGGTCGGCTCTGCTGTGACAAAGCGACAGCTGGTTAAAAGTTTCCGGCTGTTTTTCTTCTGCTACAATCGATTCCTGCCGGTAGGCAGCCAACCGGAAGGATGGCTTTTTTGGCACCCCTCTGATCCTCTCAAGCTAAACAACCTCCAGGGGCGCCAAGCTAATTTACTGGCTTAATGAGTTTGACAGCGATAGCCGACCGACGACTCTATGTAGTACGTACGTAAGTATACGTACGCAACTGATAGCAAAACTAACTGGAAGCTGCGCATAGGTTTAAGTTTTAGAATAATGCACTTGCCTTTCGACTGAAGCTGCCTCTAGAGTAATTAGTTTATCTCGCTTTCACTCTAATGAGCATTTGGAAGCAATCAAACCCTAGTGTACACCTACGTAGTCAAGAAGGGCTATCTCATTTCACAATGGAACTGAAATGTATTATTCTCTCTGGCTGACGTCGTGATCTCATTGCGGCCTAAAATTAACTCCCGAAACTAGCTTCTGACGCCGTATACGTACGAGCTACTGCATATGTACAGATGTACAACATGTACTAACTAAGGGGTTTGGGTGTTACAATTGCTAGAAAGAGGCCAAACCCCTCTCACACTACGTAGTGGCGACTCCACTACTAAGAAAGCGGCGTAAAAATCACTATTTTTAGCTTAAAATTGACTTAAAAAGCCTTTGGAAACCGATTTTTGCATATACAGAGAGTGTCATAAACAAAACGCAGAGTTTTACCGTGGCAGGCAACCGCAAATCTCAACCGATTTGAATGAAGCTTTTTGAATGAAAGAGAAATGAATGAGAAAATCTGAATGAAAATCAATTTTTGACAGACTGTTGAAATTTTCATTCAGATACTCTGCTTGGTTCCTGAGAAATTTGCTCTCAGATTTGAAAAACTGATTTCTTAATGAGCAAGAGTGATTAAAAGAACCCAGCAGATTTTTTTTCACTATGGCAACCATAATTCTCAACCGATTTGAATGATTACCTTTTAAATGAAAGATTGATAAATTCTTGAAAGATTGGTCAAAATTTTATCAAGATATTCTGCTTAGTTCCTGTGATATTTACATACGCTAAAAGTCAAAAGAGATTTTGGCAATGAACAAGAGCGATTCGGCTGCTCTTCATAATACAGCAGGTTCTTTCTTACAGACAGGTGCGGCCTAATGAGACTTTACCGGTGAAGTAATCGAGCGTATGTGTCACCATTAAAGCCTGTGACGTTAGCCCTCAGCTCTAGGAATCTGTTTTATTATGAAGTGCAACGGAATAATAGAAATCGCTCTTGTTCATTGCCAAAATAGACAGAATATCTTAGTAAAAATTTCACCAATCTTTCAAGAAGTTAATTGTCTTTCATTTAAACAAATCGGTTAAGATTTGCGGTTGCCACTGCCACAGTAAAAATCTGCTGGGTTGTACCCCCTCAGGGGAAGTCCCTCAACCCCGTCTTGACGGAAACCGCTCGCCTCCCCAGGCCGGCCGAGATCTGTTACATTAAATATGCAGTACAATTCTTAGCTTTTCTAAGGCAGAGCCAAAACTTGCACAATATGCAAAAAACCATGGCAACAGTCGTGTACTACATGCAACCGGGGGTTTGTTTGTAATCCCTCTCAGGTTCGGCGGAGGCGGAGTCAGGTCATAGTAGCCAGCCAATAAGCGATGTAGAAACTGGAGGACTGGCCAAGTATAAATTGCTAGATCAGCAGCGGCAGTGTCATAAGGGGTATAAAAATATTTCATTTTTTATTTTTGAAATATAAATTCGATCATTTTACTGGCCTTTTAAGCCTAAGTGAATGAAAACAACGCATTCTCTTAAGTGCAGCTCATTCAGAACCTTGGCTTTGTACAGCTGAAGCTTCAAAATCAGACTACGGCGCTAAGACTTTCAAATATTGTAGTAAGAGTTAAAGGTAGGGTTTCTCAACAGGTCTGACTGAGGGCGGCATAAAATTCGCTATTTTCCACTTGTCAGTATAGACAAATTTACGAAAGCTGGTCGATTAAATAGCGCCCCTGGCATAGATGATGAGAAGGCAGTGGGGTCATGAATGTGCAACGAGACAAGACTCCCAACAGATGAGGGGACTGGAGCCGGTCAGCGGTCTCTATGCATAGGTGAGTGGGAGTAGATCGGCTGTAGGCCGGGCACTCAAAAAAGCTGGTCATGTCAGCCAACATGAGTCTGTTGCCTCCACATCAACCGATCGTCAGAAGAAAAAGCCAGAACTCCATCAACAATGCGGCCGATGCAGCAAAGTTGCGAAGGAGGATCCATGATATGGAGAAGCGTGGCGCGCACAATCTGGAACAGCTCAGCGAGATTGAGCGCTTGCGAGCCAAGTGCAAGGCTCTGGAGGAGGGCAACCAACGACTGACCGAGGAAAAGGGAAAACTGGAGAATATGATTCGAGACCAGTATGCGAGGGATATTTTGGTAGGACTTTTGGGCTCAAATATAGCTTTTTGTTTATTGGTTTTGGATGCAATACAAAAAGCACCTTTTGTATGCAATATCCCCAGCAATTTTCTTTGATCGTTTGGGCATTCATTTAAAATAGCATTTCTCTTTTTTGCATTCCAAGTAGCGTTTAGTTTAGGCGATAGTAACGAAAGGAAAGCAAAAAGAAGAAAATCTATACCAGATTGTGTTGATTGAGTGAGTGAGGTTTGGTAACCAGTTTTGTAACAGGTCATCTGCCGATTAGAGAAGGGGTTGGAGATCTGACGCCAGACCGCGAGGGGTCTGAGCCCAAATTGTAGGAAAGAGGGTTCGGCACTAACAGACGCTTAATAATTACTTGACAGAAAAATGGGAGGGGGGTCGGAAAATTGTCTCGAAAAGAAAAGCATTTTTCCACTGCTGCCTAAGCCTAAGCCTGGCGTGCTCTTCAAGAATGCATATGGATTAGTCAGATAAACTTGTGCCCCCCACCCGACTTAGGCCAGACCCCTCCGGATGGGAACCCCCCCCCCCCCCGAGACCATTTCGACGACCCCCCTCCGATTTTTCTGGCAAGTAAATTTTTGAGCAAATTTCTGCAATTTTTTTACAATTTCAGACACAAAAATTGCCAAAATCGCCTGCAAAACAGCACTTTTTAGCTGTATTTTAGCCCAAATTAGCGTTTTTTTCGATTTTTGAGCGTTTTTTGTGCTCTACCACCCCTCCCAAAATTTTGGCTCAGACCCCCCGGCCGGCGCCAGACCGCCCCCAACCCCCCCCTCCCCCATCGGCGGATGACCTGTTACATGTATGCTAACTAAGACTAACTTACATCGCACACTACATACATTTGTACATGCAGAGGCAATTGTCAGGGGGATGTTGTTGGGGGAGCAATTGTCACCGAGTATACATGCTTGCACAGGCTGGGATTTTTCTTTTCGAAAGAGTATCAAGTGGATTTTGCTGAAATTGCTTTCTTACGATTTGCATCAAACAATGAATTTTTCATTAATTACTTCATTTCTTGGCACATGAAGTGTGTACTTTTGAAGTGAAACTAGGAGGCAGTACACTAAACTAAACTTAAACAGCAAATCAGTTCTTTCAGGATCTCATAGAGGACATCTATTCTCAAATGGAAATGCGATTTGATATGACAAGACGAAAGTACGTTAGAATGCACAGTTGTACGAAATAACTGCACAACTTTCAGTGTCCGACACCCAACCAACAAAAAGATATTAGAAACTCTGTTCCTTGAAGTTCAAAAAGTAGCCATAGCATTCGGACCCATTCCACCTACAGAGGAACAACTATGGGGTGTGTGCGCATTCGCAATGCAGTATGTAGCTTGAAATTTGCACAAAGCAGTGGTTTCAGACAAAATCCATGAATTCTTCCATTACATAACCACAGATGGTCAGGCCCGGCAGAAACGGATAGACAAGGTCTGCAAACATGCTTTATTTTACGCACTACTGGGCCTGCATAAATCAGAGAAAAAAGATTTCAGAAGACCAAAAATCGAATGGCATCATGTCGCACACTGATCGAGAGTCTCGAGAAGAATCCGTTTATGAAAGACCCTCCTATGCCGATCAGCGACTTGCGCATGCTAGTACCCGGCCTCAAGGCGGCCTACATGTCCAGTGACGAGGAAGTAGAAGAGATTGACCCGATCACCAACCGCAGAAAAGTCGTGCTTTACACTCGCAAACTTCCCTGGGAATCGTCTGAGTTCTGTGGTGCCAAGAACAAACTCGACGCATTCTACTACAGGTAGGTAGCATGGCGTGGCTGCTTTTACTAGAATTACTCACAAGCTAGCGAATACCCGCCATGAATTGACTAAAATCCGCCAACATTGATTTGCAGAATTCTGAACCCGAAGAACCCGGACAAGATACCGATCAAGGACGACAGGTGTAACACATCTCGACGACGGCTAGTTAAGAATGCTCCAACAGTTGTGACCGGGAGTTGGGAAGCAGCGCGGCAGGAGTACCGACGACATATGATACTGAAGAAGCAAGAATTGGCCGCCAGACGCACCCACTCACTCTTGCGTCGAAGTCCATCCGATTCCTCAAGATTCTCTAGTCCAATACGCAAAACGACCAGTAATGCGACAATGACTTTAACAGACAATGCAGAGAGCGGTCCCGAATAAGCGATAGGGGTTGTACTGTTGGTTTTAATCGCTTCTTGGTGGTGTTGCATGATAAGGAAGTTAGAATTTTTGCGCTTAAATGTGATGCGCATTGCATGTAACGCCATCAAGAAGTGAAACATTGAAAGTGGTGCCGAAAATGTACTGGAGTGGTTTTGATATTATTTATTGAAACTGTATACTAACTGTACTGTAAATCTGGGATTGTTTATCCAGAAGAATAGTACAATTCATAAGCATTTTAGGAAGAGATTTGGTTGCTTTATATTTAACAATTTATGTTTTCTCTCTTGGTGCATACTGTACTTTATAAATACCATCCATACATTCCTGCGTAGCGAAAATAAAAGTTACTTTTATGCTGAATTTCAATAAATTTTCGGTAAGAAAATCGACTGTAAACCATTGAAAATATAAAAGTAAGAATATCACAGGAAGTGCACAAAACGAGCTTTTACTTTTAGCTTTAGCTTTTTACATTGAAAATATAGTTCAGTTCAGTGCCGTCAAAATGTGAAAATTTAAAAAAGCGACCAAAAATGGCAATTAAAAAAGCACTCTTTTGCTCTAAGACAAGGAACAAGCAGTCTTCATGTACCTATTGATTTATAGTCTTTAGTTTGATGCCCCCGCAGCAGATATGGGCCGCTGATGTATATTTAAGTCAATGGCAGATGAGAGGCCATAGATTATACCAGCAGGGCAGCATCTATGAATACCGAAGTGCATAGGGTATCCATAGCCAGTGTTCACTTATCTATATCCATTTGCGCTCATTGGCAGCCATGTCACGTGCCAGCACTCCGCGTGCTGTGGAAACCCTCAAACAGGCTTCCCGAAGTCCCAGAGGGTCCCTGCTCAGTGCCGACAGTGGCAGTTCTACGCCTAGCAGGCGCTACTCAGTGCGACCTGCGAGTCCGGCGCTGTCAGATGAAGACATAGACAGACTGAAGGAACGGATCAGAGAGTTGGAGTTGGTTCAGGAGAGGACGAGCGAAATGCAGCTGGAAATAGAAGTGCTTAAAACGAAGGTTGTCAAGCTGGAAGACGAGAATTCCAAACTGCTGAAGGAAAAGGGCCAACTGGAGGCTATCATCAGACAACAAGGAGGAGATGTGGGAATTATTGTGAGTTCAGATACTAATGGGTTGTGGATGTTGTCTATTGTAAATCTGTAATTTACAAGGGTGTCTGCCAAGTTCTTCAGTGCCCAACTTATCTTTGTTAGTTGAAAGCAGAACCTAACCAGACTTCTCCTATTACATGTGGCAACATGGCTTGGACTGGTAAATGTTAGGTAAAATGGACAGGGTTTAAAAATTTGCAAAAATCGAACGCCATTGTTCTTAAAATACTGAAAATAAATTAAATGAAGCGGTTATTAGCAAACCTTGTATTCTGTTTACATAAAATTCAGGAAGCAATTCAAGACTGCTATGCACGGCTGGATGTTAGATTTGATCTCGGCCATCCCGAGTGAGATTTATTCTTTACTTCTATTTGTCATGCAAACCTGTCATCACAAACTTTCAGTTTGGAGAACAGAACCAACCGTAGGGTGTGCCAACAGCTGATGGCTCTAATTCACAAGTATGACTGGGAAGACACAAAACCATCTGAAGCCAAGCTCCAGGGTTTGTTTTGTTTGGTCTAGATAATCATAAAAAGTGCTCGACGTGATTCCAGAGAAACTGGTTGAATTTTTTGAAGTGGTCAAAGCAGAGCGCGGTGAACGTCAAAAACGAATCGACAGAGTCAGTTGACAGGAAAGAATATTTTCCAATTAGCAAATTAGACAAATCTCTTCAGAAGTTCAAATCGCGCGCAGCTGCCTGCAAGGCCATGATTGAGGCCATCGAGAAAAACCCCAACATGCGCGAGCCGGCTCTGTCTCTGAAGCAGCTAAAAATGCTGTCTGGAGCTATCAAAGTTGCCTACATGTCCAGCGACGAAGAAGCGGAGGAAGTGGACGAAACCACAGCCAAAGTTCGTAGTGTGCTTAAAACCAGGAAGCTTATGTGGGAGTCGGATGACTACTGCCTGGCCAAGGCCCATCTGGACTCTTATTACGACCGGTGAGCTGTGTTTGCGCACTGATGTTTGTGGTGCAAATGTAGTCATCCAGGATCCTGAATCCTTCGCGCGCCAAGAATCTTCAAATGAAGCCAATCAAAGACGAAACTTGCCATCAGTCAAAACGGCGAGTGCCACCGGAGGCGCCGAAAATAGTCACCAACGGCTTTCCCAGCTGTAACCATTAGCTGATTACTGAATTAATTAGTGATAATGAACTGTTATTGTCCAGCACAGAAATTCTTTTATTTTCACAAATTACAATCTTATGAAATTAAATCGGTCATCTAGCCAACGTCCCTCTAGTTTTTCGATCTCGTTTGCCACACTCTTTCGTTTCTGCACCAGTTCGTTTATCTGACGATTCAGTGAAGCCAGTTCACTCCGTCTTGCTTTCAGCTTTCTGTGCTTCAAGTAGCTCAACGTTTTTCTAGTCAGTTCACTAGATATCTTCATGCGCTTACGTCTGATGTACCCTAACAGAAGTTCTATAGCAAAGACGATCACAGCTAACCATACAAGAGCTGCAAACAGAAAGATTAAACCGCCAAACTGTAGCAATGTCAGAGATTGGCCAGGTCGTATTGTGTCCAGATTTTCATAAAATGGACATCTAGGCTTAAAGCGTACGGCATTGATTGCAGCGTTCTTGAATTTATCCACCTGGTCACTATTGTAAGACAGCAACATGACAATGGCTCGATCTATCTTCTGTAGCCACTTTGAATTTTTCTTCAGAGCATACCCAACTCTGTAGGTAGGCAGCGCTGTACTGGTATCTGTGATTATGTCAAAGTCACAGTTGTAATCATAGTCTAACATGTACACATAACAGTAGTATTGCACAGATGGCAAAACTACTTGCCCTTTTGCTGCTGCAGCGAGTGTGTGTGCATAGGTAGGGCCCATAAATTGAATTGGATTCTGTTCTAAAGCTTTTCGCAACCGGAGAAAGTAAATGTTGTTTGAGCTTTGGATTTCTTGGTAGAGCCAATCGCTAGCCGACACTATGCCTATGTTAACGCGTTTTTGCTGTATCAGCTCCAAAAGCTCCCATGCATTCTCGCACAGAACAGTGTGCGACACATTGAGCAGATGACTCAGAAGTAGACACTTGTATAAACCGCCAAATATGGTAAAGGTGAGAGCTGCTGCTAGCAGCAGCTTTTGAGATTTCGGAGATAGAAATTTCAGCACTCTTAATGCAGCTACTAGCGCCACAAAAGCAAGCCAAACTTGCCATTGGAAAGCCTTGAAAACTAGACTGCCATTTCTTGCCACACTGGGCTGGTGTGGTCTGGACAAAAAGCATACACTTTCTTGAAGAACGGGAATGGTAAAGTCAAAGTAACTTTTCCGAAATTCGGTCTGAACTAGATTTACAGCCATCATATCAAGCAAACCGTTCTCAACCATGCCCAAGCCACCATGCCAGCTGTTATTTTCAAACCAGCCATAATTTTCCCAGTTCAGTGTGTGCAGATTAACCGATACATTCAGTATTTGTAGGATATTGACAACAGTTGAAATCAAAGGGTGGACTGTAGCGCAGGGTGAATTGGAACTTCGTTTGACATCATAGATCAAATCGGTGAAGCTGCAGCTTTTTGAAAACCTACTCGGATCAGCCGGAATTACACCCAGTTTGAACTGTTCTATCATTTGACAAATTGAACAGTGCAGAGCGCTTGTCAAATTTACAATACAAACAAAGAAATCCATCTGTAACTCACGAAGATTGCGTGTTCCACTTGTGATTAGTAACCATGACAACTGAGCACTGTTCAGTTTGATAACCACCGGACAAAGATGTCCTGTGAGGCCGCTTGCGTATTTCAGTACGTTTTCCAAACCCTTGTCCCTTTTTCTCTTGCTCTCTATGTTGTAGTCATAATGGCCTTGATAAAAAATCGCAAAGTTGAGCCCTTCAACTCTTCATTCTGGGTGTTGGCCATCAATCTAGGTGTTGCGGACATTTGTAATCAGGTCTTCATAAGCTGTATCGCGATGCCCTGCTACTGGGCTTGGAGGTCTTGTCCAGCCGATCTTTTGTCCTCTTCACTTTTTCTCTTCACCCTGCATTACCTGCTGTTGGTACAGGATGCAGGACTGCTGATCATCACCTTCAACAGGTTCACTGCGATCCTGTATGCAATCAAATACCTACTGGTGAACAGATTTTTACTGTTGTTTATAATTTATACAGTCCGGCAGGCACTTAACGCCGTTTATGGTACCGGTACCCTATGGTACCAGTATCTAGGCTAGTGGTACTACCATATACGGTACCACGATGTTCAGGGACTGTGGTGGTACTGAAATCTGAACAGGTTGGTCCATATGTGGTACTGGTACAAATGCGAAGGTTGGGGTACCATATGTGATACCACCACAGTGGCCGAATGTGGGGGTACCAAGTATGGTGCAGTAACCATGTACCTGCCGGCACCATATATGGTATTGTTACCATAAACGGCATAAAGTGCCTGACTGTATCAGTACTATATATGGCGTTAGACGCCTGACAGTTTATAGTTTCCTCTAGATTTGGCGTGGGAAGAAACTGCACCTAGCCCTTGTGAGCCAATGGCTGCTCCCGTTGTTTATGGTCAGCCCATTTTTTGTGCTCACTTCGACTGAATATGCTAGAGGCAGCATTGGCCATGGGGTAAACGCATCTGTGATGCCTATGCCTACCGGTCTTTTCTACTGGACCATCTTTCGCATCACAGTCAATCTTTACAATATCGGTCGGATTGTAGTCATTGTGATCTGCTATGCACTGATCGTGCGCACAATCTACAAGACCAAACGTGCTGTGATGGCTCATGATGGGAACAACCCAACGGCTTCTGCTGGCAACGCAAGTTTATCTGCACCGAGAATAACCGAAGTCAAGCTAGCTCTCACTGCGATGATTCTGGCTGGTTGCTCAGTTGCTATCTTTGTTTGGAGTATCTTGCTGGTCAGCTTCCTGAACCGGCAAACGGCCAAACTCAGCTTGCAACTGAAGAATGAGTTTATGTTGAGGCACACTTCTACCTTGTATGCCACCAGTCTGACTTTGTATTGTTGCATCAATCCTTATTTGTTCATTTCAACCTCTGCAAAGTTGAGAGAAGCTGTTAGGAAAGTTGTCTTATGCAGATAGCTAAATGATAAGCTATGTTATTTATATGCATTCAGTTTGTGCTGTCAGAGCTCGAGAGTACCTCCCATTCTCTTGGGAACGTTGGTTTCTTGAAAGTAATATGCATTAGACTGAATTCAGTTACATCTGATCATTTATCCAACTATGGATTGCTTTTAAACAATGCACCGCACCTGTCAAACTTGCCTTGCAAACAAAGAAATCCAGCAGCAACTCACGAACCTTGCGTGCTGCATTTTCTCATTAGTAACCAGGACAACTTGGGGCAGATAGATAACAAGCTAGCCACATGTCCTGTGACACCGTTTGTCGAATCCAGTACATTTTTCAAAGTCTTGTTCCTTTTTCTTTGATTCTGTATTTCTTAGTCATATTCGTCTTGATAAAAACCGCAAGGTAGACCCCTTCAACTCATCATTTTGGGTTTTGACCATCAATCTAGGCACGGCTGATGTATGCAGTCAACTGTTCATCAGTTGTGTTGCGCTTCCGTGCTATTGGGCTTGGAAATCTTGTCCGGCCCCTCTTCTACCCGCCTCTCTTTTTCTATTTGCACCTCACTATCTGCTACTCGTGCAGGATGCAGGCTTACTGATAATCACATTAAACCGGTTCACTGCAATCCAGTATGCTGTCAGATATCAGCTGGTTAGTAAAATTTTACACTGATTTTTTCTATGTTTTCCGTCTACTATAGATATGGCGTGGCAACAAAGTTCACCTGGCCCTGTTGTTCCAGTGGCTGATCCCTTTGTTCGCAGTGACGCCATTTTTCCTGCTCATCCCTACAGAATATGCCAGAGGTAGCATAGGCCATGGCACCAACACATCTGTAATGGCTATGCCTACCAATCACTTCTACTGGACCATATTTCGCATCATAATGAACGTTTACAACATCTGTCGCGTTGCCATTATAGTGGTTTGCTATGCGTTGATAGTGCACAAAATCTACAAAACCAGACACGCTGTGATGGCTCATAAAAGCAATCCATCCACTTCAGCTGGCAACAGAAATTGGTCTAAAAGCGAGGTGAAGTTAGCTCTAACTGCAATGGTTCTGGCAGTGTGCTCAGTTACGAACTTTCTCTGGACTCTGTTTTTGCTGAGATTCCTAAATCAGCAAGCCGACAAACTGACTCTTCAGCTGATGAATGAATTATTATTAAAGCACACTTGTACCCTGTATGCCACCAGTCTGACTGTTTATTGTTGCATCAACCCTTATCTGTTCATGTTAACCTCGGGAAAATTGCGACAAGCTGTTAGGAATGTTCTGCCATTCAGTTAGTCGAATGAACCATAGAAAGGAAAGCAGTTACTTAATTGTCTAGTTTATTTGTACCAAAAATACCCATAATCTCTGACTCTATCAGTTTCACTTGTTCTTTGCTGTTGTGTAGTGCTTGAGGAAGAAACGCACAAACCGCTGCACAGATTTGGCTGGGTCCTTACCTGAAAATAAAAACAAAAGTGAAATCAAATTCTATCTTTTGCTAGTGACTTTGTGGTTTGTCGCAAGAGTGGCAGGTTTCTGGACACATCGCACTAATCATCATCACCAACTTCTTTTGCAGCACTTTGCACTTTTTGCAGGCTAAAATAGATTGATCTTCAGTTCATGTGAGTAGGCGACTGAGAAAGGACAAAACTTGCATTTCTGCCGCTTCTTTGGCTTAGCGCAATGACAATGATGACTGTGGTAGTGTTGACAATGGTCATGACACACGCAGCAGTGACTTCTGTGATGCTCACATGAGCTGGACTCCTGACTGCCACTTTGCTCACACCGTCGACGATGATGTTCACACTCATCTGACTCCTCAGATTCTTCTTCAGACTCCTCTGTTACATTTGATTCCTTTGTATCGGACTCACTATCCTCTTCTTCCTCTTCCTCCTCCTCTGACTCAGGCATCATAGTCCATGAGAATGTGACAGGCTCTGGACCTCTGGTGGAGCTAGGAAGGTAAGTGGTAGTTGTGCTTGATTCTGGCATTGTAGTGGTTGTCGATGCGGACGTTTTGGTTTCTGTGGTGGTTGCTGTTGTAGGAGCCAAGGTGCTTGGTTCTGGGGCTTTGCTTGTACTAGCAGAAGTTGTAGTTTTGGTAGTGATTGGTGTTGAACGAGAATGTGTACTTGGTTCTGGAGTTGTTCTTGCAGAAGTGGGTGTATTTGAAGTTGCAGAGGCAGTTGTACTTGGTCTGGGAGTTGTGGCTGTAGCACTAGTTGTGGGGCTAGATATTTTAGTAGTTGGTTTGTAGGTGGTTTGACGCTCATGAGACTCGCTGCTAGATTTCTCACTTGATCTTGACCTACTCTTTGATTTGCTGTGCGAATGACTGCCCTTTCCATGCGATCCTTTCGATTTGCCTCCACTTTTGTGACCAGACTTCTTGTGATGTTTGGACTTCTCATGCGACCCTCTCGATTTGCCTCCACCTTTGTGACCAGACTTCTTGTGATGTTTTGACTTTTCGTGTGATCGTCCTTGTGAACCCCGTCTTCCCTTGCCTCTGTGTGACTTTCCTCGCCTCCTTTTTGACTTGCCAACTTTCTTCTTCGATTTTCCACCTCGTCTTTTGGACATCTTCTTACCAGGGGCGATTTTGTCCATGAATCCCCATCGCCTTTGGCGTTGTTTCGGAACCAAGTAACTTTGCAGCAGCTTCATCACTTGAGGATCCAATTTAGTGACATTACTCAGCAATGCTGGATATTGAATGACGACACGCCTCAGGAGCTTGTAGGACTCTTCATCATCTTCAGCAGACACATCTGTGCATACAGGTTTCAGTATGGTACACACACTTGACACGTCATGGCACTCTAAAACGTTGTAAGTCAGTGCAACAACTGAATGGAAACTGTTGCACAAAAAAGTATTTTATACCTGCTCCAGTTGTGGGGTTTGGTTTAGGAGCTTCAGTTGTTGGCTCGGGTTTAGGAGCTTCAGTTGTAGGTTCAGGTTTAGGAGGTTCAGTTGTTGGCTCAGGTTTAGGAGGTTCAGTTGTTGGTTCAGGTTTGGGAGCTTCAGTTGTTGGTTTGGGTTTAGGAGCTTCAGTTGTTGGTTTGGGTTTAGGAGCTTCAGTTGTAGGTTTGGGTTTAGGAGCTTCAGTTGTTGGTTTGGGTTTAGGCGCATCAGTTGTTGGCTCAGGTTTAGGAGCTTCAGTTGTTGGCTCAGGTTTAGGAGGTTCAGTTGTTGGTTCAGGTTTGGGAGCTTCAGTTGTTGGTTTGGGTTTAGGAGCTTCAGTTGTAGGTTTGGGTTTAGGAGCTTCAGTTGTTGGTTTGGGTTTAGGCGCATCAGTTGTTGGCTCAGGCTTAGGACCTTCAGTTGTTGGCTCAGGTTTAGGAGGTTCAGTTGTTGTTTCAGGTTTGGGAGCTTCAGTTGTTGGTTTGGGTTTAGGAGCTTCAGTTGTTGGTTTGGGTTTAGGAGCTTCAGTTGTTGGTTCAGGATTGGGAGCTTCAGTTGTTGGCTCAGGCTTAGGAGCTTCAGTTGTTGGCTCAGGTTTAGGAGCTTCAGTTGTTGGTTCAGGTTTAGGAGCTTCAGTTGTTGGCTCAGGTTTGGGAGCTTCAGTTGTTGGCTCAGGTTTAGGAGCTTCAGTTGTTGGCTCAGGTTTAGGAGCTTCAGTTGTTGGCTCAGGTTTAGGAGCTTCAGTTGTTGGCTCAGGTTTAGGCGCTTCAGTTGTTGGCTTAGGTTTAGGAGCTTCAGTTGTGGGTTCAGGTTTAGGAGCTTCAGTTGTTGGCTCAGGTTTAGGAGCTTCAGTTGTTGGTTCAGGTTTAGGAGCTTCAGTTGTTGGCTCAGGTTTGGGAGCTTCAGTTGTTGGCTCAGGTTTAGGAGCTTCAGTTGTTGGCTCAGGTTTAGGAGCTTCAGTTGTTGGCTCAGGTTTAGGAGCTTCAGTTGTTGGCTCAGGTTTAGGCGCTTCAGTTGTTGGCTTAGGTTTAGGAGCTTCAGTTGTGGGTTCAGGTTTAGGAGCTTCAGTTGTTGGTTCAGGTTTAGGAGCTTCAGTTGTTGGCTCAGGTTTAGGAGCTTCAGTTGTTGGTTCAGGTTTAGGAGCTTCAGTTGTTGGCTCAGGTTTAGGAGCTTCAGTTGTTGGTTCAGGTTTAGGAGCTTCAGTTGTTGGTTCAGGTTTAGGAGCTTCTGTTGTTGGCTCAGGTTTAGGAGCTTCAGTTGTTGGTTCAGGTTTAGGAGCTTCAGTTGTTGGTTCAGGTTTAGGAGCTTCAGTTGTTGGTTCAGGTTTAGGAGCTGCAGTTGTGGGTTCAGGTTTTGGAGCTTCAGTTGTTGGTTCAGGTTTAGGAGCTTCAGTTGTTGGCTCAGGTTTAGGAGCTGCAGTTGTGGGTTCAGGTTTAGGAGTTTCAGTTGTTGGCTCAGGTTTAGGAGCTTCAGTTGTTGGCTTGGGTTTAGGAGCTTCCGTTGTTGGCTCAGGTTTAGGAGCTTCAGTTGTTGATTCAGGTTTAGGAGCTGCAGTTGTGGGTTCAGGTTTAGGAGCTGCAGTTGTGGGTTCAGGTTTAGGAGCTTCAGTTGTTGGTTCAGGTTTAGGAGCTTCAGTTGTTGGTTCAGGTTTAGAAGCTTCAGTTGTTGGTTCAGGTTTAGGAGCTTCAGTTGTTGGTTCAGGTTTAGGAGCTTCAGTTGTTGGTTCAGGTTTAGGAGCTTCAGTTGTTGGCTCAGGTTTAGGAGCTTTAGTTGTTGGTTCAGGTTTAGGAGCTTCAGTTGTTGGCTCAGGTTTAGGAGCTTCAGTTGTTGGCTTGGGTTTAGGAGCTTCAGTTGTGGGTTCAGGTTTAGGAGCTTCAGTTGTTGGCTCAGGTTTAGGAGCTTCAGTTGTTGGCTCAGGTTTAGGAGCTTCAGTTGTTGGCTCAGGTTTAGGAGCTTCAGTTGTTGGCTCAGGCTTGGGAGCTTCAGTTGTTGGCTCAGGTTTAGGAGCTTCAGTTGTTGGCTCAGGTTTAGGAGCTTCAGTTGTTGACTCAGGTTTAGGAGCTTCAGTTGTGGGTTCAGGTTTAGGAGCTTCAGTTGTTGGCTCAGGTTTAGGAGCTTCAGTTGTTGGCTCAGGTTTAGGAGCTTCAGTTGTTGGCACAGGTTTAGGAGCTTCAGTTGTTGGCTTGGGTTTAGGAGCTTCAGTTGTTGGCTTGGGTTTAGGAGCTTCAGTTGTTGGTTCAGGTTTGGGAGCTTCAGTTGTTGGTTTGGGTTTAGGAGCTTCAGTTGTTGGCTCAGGTTTAGGAGCTTCAGTTGTTTGCTAGGGTTTAGGAGCTTCAGTTGTTGGCTTGGGTTTAGGAGCTTCAGTTGTTGGTTCAGGTTTAGGAGCTTCAGTTGTTGGCTCAGGTTTAGGAGCTTCAGTTGTTGGCACAGGTTTAGGAGCTTCAGTTGTTGGCTTGGGTTTAGGAGCTTCAGTTGTTGGCACAGGTTTAGGAGCTTCAGTTGTTGGTTCAGGTTTGGGAGCTTCAGTTGTTGGTTTGGGTTTAGGAGCTTCAGTTGTTGGCTCAGGTTTAGGAGCTTCAGTTGTTGGCTCAGGTTTAGGAGCTTCAGTTGTTGGCTCAGGTTTAGGAGCTTCAGTTGTTGGCTCAGGTTTAGGAGCTTCAGTTGTTGGCTTGGGTTTAGGAGCTGCAGTTGTTGGTTCAGGTTTGGGAGCTTCAGTTGTTGGCTCAGGTTTAGGAGCTTCAGTTGTTGGCTTGGGTTTAGGAGCTTCAGTTGTTGGTTTGGGTTTAGGAGCTTCAGTTGTTGGTTTGGGTTTAGGAGCTTCAGTTGTTGGCTCAGGCTTAGGAGCTTCAGTTGTTGGCTCAGGTTTAGGAGCTTCAGTTGTTGGCTCAGGTTTAGGAGCGTCAGTTGTTGGTTCAGGTTTAGGAGCTTCAGTTGTTGGCTCAGGTTTAGGAGCTTCAGTTGTTGGTTCAGGTTTGGGAGCTTCAGTTGTTGGCTCAGCTTTAGGAGCCCCAGTTGTTGGCTTGGGTTTAGGAGCTTCAGTTGTTGGTTCAGGTTTAGGAGCTTCAGTTGTTGGGTTGGGTTTAGGAGCTTCAGTTGTTGGTTCAGGTTTGGGAGCTTCAGTTGTTGGCTCAGGTTTAGGAGCTTCAGTTGTTGGCTTGGGTTTAGGAGCTTCAGTTGTTGGTTTGGGTTTAGGAGCTTCAGTTGTTGGTTTGGGTTTAGGAGCTTCAGTTGTTGGCTCAGGCTTAGGAGCTTCAGTTGTTGGCTCAGGTTTAGGAGCTTCAGTTGTTGGCTCAGGTTTAGGAGCTTCAGTTGTTGGTTCAGGTTTAGGAGCTTCAGTTGTTGGCTCAGCTTTAGGAGCCCCAGTTGTTGGCTTGGGTTTAGGAGCTTCAGTTGTTGGTTCAGGTTTAGGAGCTTCAGTTGTTGTAGATTTTTCAGTTGTTGTTGTTGTTGTCGTTGTGGTTGTGGTGGTTGTTGTTGGCTTAGGAGTGGTGGTTCGTTTTCCTCCGGAGCCGTGCCCCCCACTTCCTGATATCACGTCATCTTCACCTGAGCTAACACCTCCACCTTGACTCTTCCAGGCTTTATACTCTTCATCAGTAAGCTTCATGAATGAGTAATGACCGTTTTTCCACACACATTTGTATGCCACTCCTGGTTCCGTTTCACGAACTTTGTTGCGACCATACCATTTGCTTTTGTGAGAGCAACCTAAAGCACAATGCTACAGTAGTAAGAAAACAACAAGCAAATAGTACCAATCTCGCGTAGTCTTCCGCCAGTAGCTGTGTAAATGCATTTATAGGCAATGTTGTCAACAACCCAGTGCTGATTGAGCTCATACTTCTCACCATCATCAGTTGTACAAAATGAGTACTCAGCTGTAAACTGGTGGTTGTAGATTTCCTAAGGTGTATAGACTGTCTTTTTCAATACCTTTAATTTGGTTAGCAGCCCATCCTTTTCCTTTCTGAGCACAGCGCCAGAAAACACCATTAATTTTCTTAATCCACCATTTGCCTAGGAAGCTTCCTTCCACCAGACAACCTTTCAGAGAAAAGTGCGATTAGTTGTTTCTGTTATTCTTTCAAGTCACACTGCACTCACCAACCGAACGGGCCTCAGCTGTCAGACCGATCAAGTAGCATTTGTATCGCTGCGCTGTTTCCTCATCATCCCACTGTTGGTTCAGCTTGTACGACTTGTCGCCAACATCACAAGTAACCGCTAAACCAACTGTCACATTCTTTTGTTTATTAGTGCATTGCAAGCGTACACTTCAGTTGCTCCAATTTGCAGTCCCAACCGGCTGATCCACCCTGAATCAAGCATTTGTAGTAGTCATCTCCAACCTTCGACCATTTGTTCAAAGCAATCAGCTTGTCATCCGCAGTGATACAGCCTAGAATAGAAATGCCCGGACCTGAGATGAGGATTGGCACCCTTGAGGTTGAGGGTTTTTCAACCCTCACCTCCGTGGATTCCAATCGCGTTGTGGTCATGTTATGTTATGGTTAATGTATGATGGTTGATGAATGAAATACCTCTGGCGCGAACTTTGAACTGTCCGCCACTCTTGTAACATGAAAGTTCAATGGCCTTCTGTCCTGGCACTCCTGTTACGTCCTGTCTCCATTTCTCACCCATGCTGTGCTTAATCCCATCTACGATACAACCGGTGACTAAAACTTATCAGAATTAAATCTAAATCCTGCTGATTCTGAATGGTAACTCACATTTCTGGTAGCGCTTACTGACTGAGCCGTCGCCATTCTGTACACAGTAGGTGATCCCGCCGGTGTTGTCCTCCAGCTGCGTGTCGGGCTCCATCTCTCTGCCGTCAGCAGAAATGCATTCTGAAGTAATATTCTGTATTTTTCAACACTTTTCCATAGTCCAGAAAGGAATTTTAGCTCGTTTTTTTATTTATATAAAATTTCACCTTGGTTTTTACTGCTTCAAATTACACACCACCCCAAACTACCGTATACGATCATACACAGTCACAGTAATACTAATCTACGCATCTAACTTACTGATAACGGAGTAGGTCATCTGGTCTACTTCTTCGTTGCACATGAACACGAAATGTTCTGTACTGTACGTTTCTCCGGGGTAGATTTCTTCTCCACCATCAGTATTACTGGGTATACAGGCTGAAAGAATTTACCTTTTCATAAAAATGTTGTGATTAGTCAGCTTACCAATTGGCCTGGTTCCGCGATAGACTTCGGCATTGGAATAACACTCAAATTCTATGTAGTCTTCCACCCATTGATCCCCTGGGTTACAGTTTATGGCTTGCGAACCCTGAATTAGGGCTAGCAGGCCTACCCATATATACAACCACATTCAGAAGAGGGTTTAGGAACTTGGCTTCAGCTTTCTATGGGGTCAGTCAGATATCTAAGGCTATTTAAATGGGGCCAGAATCCGGATCAGGTGGGCAAACCAATCCTGTTGACTTGAACAAACAAGCTGAGTCCGCCTGGACCGAATGAGCATTGTTCCTGCTTTTACGTATTATCGCTTTATTGGGCAGCTGCGTTTGAGCGCTTCAACCGAACACAATCACAGTCAACAATGCGAGAATAAATTTTAAAATCTTTTTATCCAGAGCCTACGTGTATCGGTGCTTGCTAGGTAGGGTAAACAGCATCACCATTCTATGTATGTATACGTATGTAAAAGAGAAAGGCTTGACGTTAACGTCAAAAGTTCACACGAGCTTTTCCGTGCACCAACTTTCGCAAAAATGCAGGTCTCTCTTCTGGACAATCCGGTTTCTTTTTTGGATAGGGATAGCTGTTAAAGCAGTCGGCAGCAATCGTGTCACATTCACACATCAACTGTTCACATCTGGTGTTGTCTGCAAAAGTGTGAAGGTACAGTGCAAAACTGTGCAAAAGGTACAGGGTGCCGGAGAATGATAACCCCTTCTCTATAGTGAAGTAAGTGCGATCGGAAGAAATGAAAGTAAGACATTTTATTGTGGATTTATTCTCGCAAACTCGTTATTGAGAGTTCCCTCCATTGCCGTCACTAACAGTTTGATGATGAGCAGGGTAGGAGCAGTAGCGTATCCAGGATTTCGGAAAGGGGGGTGTAAAATTTTGAAAGTGCCTGGTTGGGCCGCTATCCAACCAGGGTAAGAAAATTTAGCAAAATTTGCCTTCAAAAACGCGTTTAAAACACATTCCAAACTTAAAATTAACAGAAATTACAAGTTTTGGTAGTTAAAAGTGGCCTGGTTGGGGTTCTGCCCGACCAGGTCACGAAAATTTTGAAAATTTAGCCTTCAAAAACGCATTTAAAAGGCATTCTGAGCACAAAATAGACAGGTTTGATACATAATTCATTAGTTTCGCTTATTTTTGACTGACTTTCTCCTCCTACCTCCGCCGCAAAGGGGGGTGTACCCACCCTACACCCCTGCATACGCCACTGGGTAGGAGACAAACAATGGCGTATCCAGGGGGTACACCCCCTTTGCGGTGGAGGTAGGAAGAGAAAGTCTGTCAAAACTAAGAGAAACTAATGAATTATGTACTAAAACTGTCTACTTCGTGCTCAGAATGCCTTTTAAACGCGTTTTTGAAGGCTAAATTGTCAAAATTTTCTCGCTCTGGTCGGACAGTAGCCCAACCAGGCCACTATAAACTACTAAAACCTGTCTGTAATTTCTGCCGGAATGCTCGGAATGCCTTATAAACGGGTTTTTGATGGCAAGTTTGGCTAAATTTTCTTCCCTTGATTGGGAAGCGGTCCAGCCAGACAATTTAAAAATTTTACACTCTCCCTTTCCAAAATTCTGGATGCGCCACTGGAGACAAAGGAGACCCAAAAAGCTGCGTGTCGATCACTGGCTCCATCATCCTGATGACAAGATAGAATAAATGATGTTGTCTGACCCTTAATACCAACTCGATTTAGTTCAACCATGATCGATGCTCTGCTTCGAGAAATAGAAAGTAAAACATGGAACTTCTAGGCACTTTTGTCTTCTTGTCCAACCCGTCATCAAGTTGTTCGTGACGCCATAATTCATTTGCTTCACTTTGCATTCATTAGCCTTTAAAAACGCGTTTATAAGGCATTCCGAGCTTAAAATTGACAGAAATTACTAGTTGTAGTAGTTTTAAAGTGGCCTGGTTGGGCTTCTGTTGGACCAGGGCGAGAAAAGTTTTAAAATTTAGCCTTCAAAAATGCATTTAAAAGGCATTCTGAGCGGCAAAATAGACAGCTTTAGTACATAATTCATTAGTTTCTCTTAGTATTGACAGACTTTCTCTTCCTACCTCCACCGCAAAGTGGGGTGTACCAATCCTACACACCTGGATGTGCCACTGTTTGTCTCCTATCCTGCTCATCTTCCAGGTGTTAGTGACGTCAGCAGAGGCAACACTCAATATTGAGGTTGTGAATACAAACCCGCAATAAAATCTCCTACTTATCGGTACCTTGATTTTTTCCAGTCGTGCTTATTTTTCTCTGTGGGGAGGGGGTTTATCCATTCATGTCATTGCGGGGGGTAAATGGGGCCAGCCACCCCTAGCCCGATTTTTCGGCCAAAGTGACCCCACTGCATTTGGGGAATCATAAAAAACCCATCTTCAGCTTCCAAAGTAAAGAAAATTTTGGCCCAGCCAATAGATTCGGTTTCAGGTTGCTTAAAAATCCTAAATAGGGCTTATGAGCTGCACCCAAATCACAAAATAGGCTTTTAGTAATTGTTTTACTCAAAGCAAGGTTTTGCGGCTGATTTAGAACCAAAAGTAGGGTTTTTTCTGGACAATTTGTTAGTTCCAAAACCCATTTCAAACTGAATTTTATCGCGAAACTGATATTCATTAGATACAGTAGTTCGAGTGCAAAACAGGTTTGCATTGCATTTGTTGCTTCAATATTGGGTTTTTAAGGCTATTGTTCAACCAGAACAGACACGGTTTTAAGGCATTTTTTATCCCAAAAAAACAGGATTATATTTTAATGCTTTTTTCGGTCTAAATAGGGTTTTAAAGCTATTTTCGCCACAGAATCCCAAAAAAGATAGACAAACCCCACCTTTGGGCCTCAGAAAATGGTCGTAAAATCACATAGGACTTGGTTGGTCCAAAAAACCGGAATTTGAAAAAGGCCACCACGGAAAAAACTCAGCGACACGTATGGACTTGTTTGTTTGTTTATGAGTTCCACTGTCCTTTCGGACAGCTCAGGACACCCCTCGCTCTTTTCAGAGCCCTTCAATGGGGTAGCTCTGCCTACAAACAACCCTCCCCCTTGCTGCCATTAGGTGCTTAGGCAGCGCCGGTTCGGTTCCCATTTACCTACTGGCCATCACCGGCTTTCGGCGGTCTGGGTTGGGCTTTACGTCGACTACTTCCAGTCGCTTCGACCGGTTTCGAACCCACAAACAACCGCTCTCACGGATGCCGGGGCCGCCGTGACACACGGGATAGCGTAAACTACCCGTGGCCAAGACGCGACTTATCGTTCTTTGGCACCCTGTAGGTATACGACAATCAATGCTACGATAAGGACAGCAGATAGGCATTTTCAGATCCTGCACTTGAATGCACTCGAAGCAGTAATCGTCGTATTTGCCCAAAGTGCAGAAATGGCGCAAATTCACTCTGCGATAGCAATTATCATGCTCTTGACAGCATCTAGACAGAAATGTACAGGACCAGACATAGGAAACAGTTTTTTACTTATCAATTGGGTCCACCGGTGAGGTGTCGCCACCCCAGCCACACCAACATCCGTAACTGTTGAAGTCCCAGCAGCTTCGATTCGTTGCACATTCAATCACGCTGCAGAAGTTCCATAAAGCGCCAAGCTTTTTGTGTGCTAATAGCTAAATTCAACCGCAAGCAGGTTGGTTTACTGTACAAGTTTAGCTGGGTTTACGGAGTATCTGAATCTAATCGAATTAGGCTAGGGATAGTGCAGGTCATGCAAAAATCTGGAGTTAAACCGCGTTAAATCTTTACATGTATGTAAATTCTCTCAGAAATTGGATCTTAACTCCTTGTAACACACCGCCAAAAGTGACATGTCACTTCACTTTCGTGACATATCGTAAAGTGAAACTTTACCTATCGTAAAGTGAAAATTTTACGATATGTCATAAAATATAGACGGACATATCCGTATTTTTTTGGACATGTCCGAAGAAAATGACAACATTTCGGAAGAAAATCATGACATGTCCTGATAAAATTAGTTTGTCATTTGGCTATGTTAGTTGTCCAGCTTATTTCTGACGCAGTTTTTGACTGTATTAGCTGTCCTAGATTATTTTTGAAGCAGTTTTCGGCTGTCATTATGACCTTTGGGGTGTTTATCACGAAGTAAACACTGCTTTCACGCTTTAGGTTTGTTTAGCAGAGTTTCTGACTGGCAACCCAAGCTCTGGACCTCATTCGGCGGACGATTAGCTGTCCTAGCTTTAATTGTGATGCAGTTTTCGGCTTCCCTAATGACTTTCGGGGTGTCTATCACAAAGTAAACACTGCTTTTGACGCTTTGGGTTTGTTTTAGCAGAATTTCTGACCGGCAACCTAAATTTTTGAGCTGACCCACCAGTACCAGTAGCTATCACCACGGTTTTAATTGCTGCCCATGCAGAATATTCAACAAGCCGCCGTAACAGAGATCCAAATTTAGAAAAAACAGTAGTTACCAAAATCTTCTATTACTAAACAACATTTTACTAAAAAGAACAAACACAGGCAGCGATTTAGGTTTGTCGGCCGGAATGCACTCCCCACTCTACTCTTGCGGCGGCTCCTTCTGATCGGTGTCCTCGTCGTTGTCGTCTTCTCGGCCGCTGCCCCTGCGTTGATGGTCCTTCTTTTTTCGGCCCTTGCTGCCGCCCCGATTGCCGTCCTGGCGCCTTTGTTCTCTTTCCTGAATGCGCACGAGCAAGTGGTACCAGGACTGAAAATGTAAATGTGACTCGGAAACAACAGAAAATAGCTGAGAAACGGACTTTGAACGGCCTGGTGGGAGGACGAATACCGTCTGCCGCGCCCCCACCACTGGTGGCTCCCAGTCCTCCGATCACCAACTAAATAGACCAATTGTTGATACTGTAGGTAGAGAGAGACCTGCACGGGCAGGGCCTGGTCACCATACATAACATTTTTGAGGATTTCAGTCTGGCCGAACCACAAAGATTGTTTTTTCATAAGGGCGGTCCATGCAGGTCTCTAGTGATAGGGAATAATTTAGCAAAGAAACGAAAAGGAATATTGATGCAAAATTGCCCCTAATGACTTGTAAAATCGTAGTAAAATAGTGGTAAAATTAGTAAAATTATTAGTAAAACAAAAATTAGTGAAATTGGAGCTGCTTGGTAGTAAAACAAAAATAAAAACTAAATTGAAGAGCTGAATTTGTTGTAAATTTAGAAAATAGTGAAATCAAAATCCACTAGTAAAATAACAGTACCGGTACGCTGCCGAATCCCTGCGCTCCATGATGTGGAGGGGTAGGGACGTCATCCAGCAGATCCGGGATGTTGCTGAGGTCGTCAGACAAGTCCTCCTCCCAACCACCTACGGCCTATACAGAAGGATTAAAGGTTTTTAATTGCACAAAATAACCCAAGATCGTGGTAATGATTGCAGTACGTAATTTCGATGCCTCCTGGGGCTAATTTCCTTCAGCTTGGGTGTAAAAAAGCTTACAAAAAATTAACTAAACTGACCTGCATTTCAGTTCGGTTGGCCGGCTTTTTGTCCTTGTTGTCCCCTAGACCGGGCTTGCCTTCGGTGTTGCCGGTTCCTCCACCGCCCCCTGCTGCGCCTCCTCCGGCTCCGTTACCGGCCGCACCTCGCCCAGCTCCCGGGAGCGTTCTGTAGTGGCGCTTCGACAAAAAATTGCAGAATATCAAATATTTTTGGGAACGATTCCCTATTTTTCCAGGTAACATTTTTTCTAATTAATAATTCCCTGTTTTAATCAAATCATTCATGGGTCGGAAAATCCGGAACGGAATTGAGTACTTCCAGGTTTTCATCTTAGCTCATAAATTCTTCTGTGCTCACTAAACAACACATATTGACAGGCCACACTCTGGAGGGCCTGTTTTCCAAACATAAAAATACCCCTAGAGACCCATCAGTATAGGGTGTATGCGAGGACCAGAGCAATTCTCGATTTGGCCGGCCACTGCGGGACCCAGATTGTTAACTTTTGCCGTTAGGGCTTTATCATCACATTATAGGGAATCATCAATTAAAGGGGGCAGAACACAAGACCCCTAATTAATGAATAAACAATAATTTAGTAATAATAAAGATAATAGTGATTAATTAATATACCCTACCTATAGTGGAGGGACCCCTAAAAGTGAGTTAAGCCCTAACGAACAGAACGTTGACGAATAATTAATTTATTTAGGGACGACGAATAATAAAATTGATTAACAGTTACCTACCTAGAACGAGGCGATTCCAGCAATTCTAAAACGCTGCACCCTCCCAAAAGTAACAGAGGCCTCTTGCGAATAAAATTCAGAGCTGACACTTTAAACCGGGATTCAAAACTACATTTAGAAGAACCCAGCGTTCGATTATTTTTCCCACAAAAAGAAAGAGATTTTGGTGAAAGAAAATAAAAATACCTCTTTCTGCTTCACTATTTGACGCTTCTCCTTAGTCTAGCTGTTTCTAGCACAAAAAACTGCACAGGAAACGTGCAACACACGCCTATTCTATTGCGCAGCAAAAAATAACCTAATGACGTCATGAGGACATCACCGAACACGCCCGGGCGTGCCGGGGCAGGTACTGAACGATGACAAGTCATAACCAAGCAATGACATATCACGCCGATTAATGACATATCCCTTAAAAAAATGAGTTGTCCTAAGATCAAAAATGATAGATGGAGGGATATCTCCGTATTTTCGCTGACATCTCATTTTGGAAAGTACGTGATCTCATTTTTCACCTCGGGACATATCATTTTCCGGATCTATCATGTTGCCATATGGCAACATGTGTGTTACAAGGAGTTAAACAAAAATTACCTTGGAGTGAGCGCAAAAAGAAAAGACCAGAGTTAAAACAACTACACAAATCTTTGAATGTCGCATTGTGCAGCCAGACCTTGGTTGACTGGTGTGCAATATACTGGAAAGAATAAAAACCGGTTTTAGATTTTGACAGGCCAAGACCAACACATCAAAACAGAAACTAAATAACCCGTCTGTGACTGTCGTTTTGTTCGAGATCAATTTTACTCTGTCCTCCCGCTTCACTCACTGTGTTGCAAGCGAAACATTACCTACACAAAATATAAATTGGTTGTCATCGTAGAATTATTGAGTGCGAAGATTACACCGGCAATTTGAAACACATTGACAATATCATTTTTTGTTGCTTTAATAATTCTTCGGCCCATCGAGGACAGTTACTCTCAAAGCGACTTTTATCTAAAAATGCTTGATTTTTATACCGCCTCCACAAGCAAAAAGTATTGCATAATTTGATTTTGGATGAGTCCTTCATTTTCGCAACGTCGTTTTCGGTTCTCATCCCGGACTCTGGTAGAATTGAAAGTCTGCGTAGCACACACTGCTTTGTATCGTCTTTTTAAACGTAAATGGCGATTTCTTTTTCTCGGCAAGAACTTAAATCATGAATAAATAAACAATGTTCTGCTTAATCAGTTAGCAAGCTCTAGCTATAGCCTTTTCTGATTTTTGACTTTTCTACTGTACAAGTCAAATAGTAAAAATGGAAGCCAGAAAAATTAGCAGATTATGTCTCTCTCTGTATGACTGTATGTACATAATGTGATGAAGAGTTTTGTTGTTTTGTGTGAGTGTGTTCGCATTGTGTAGCTGCTTTGAGTGATTGTGTTGTGTTTACTAGCGACCCGACCCTAAACTTGAACCAGCCTACTGCTCTTCCAAGACCGACTGTTCGCCCGTTCTTACGCTCAAGTCTCTCAAGATCGTTTCCCTTCATTCAAATGGAACCCCCATGCACATGTACCAACCGGGTCCTCAAGTTCATATAATCTCTGTAAAACAAGGCGCAAGTACGCACGATATCAGCGTACGACTATAGAAAGGAAAACGGACACTGATTACGCGTTTCTGTTTGCGCACAGAACATGTATGACAGAACCAGTATAAAAATAGATTGTTTTTTTTTCATTCGAGAAATAACATGCCATAAGACAGACAGAAAACGATTGCATTATCATTATGATCATAAAGCGAGCTTGTAGAGTGAGTACAGTACATACAGAACAGGCCTAAAAACCTGGCCACCCCCTTTTTCGAACTTCTTTCAAACGATTGGTTCTCGGACATTTCTTTATCGATTTGGCTCAAATTCTCAGGGTTAATTAACAAGGGAACTGGGTAAATAGTGTGCAAGTTTGGTGCCAAAATTCTGAATGGCTCGGGTTTTGTGAGTCGAAAACTAAGAATCAGGGTTGGCACGGAAATTCTAATTTTTTTCGTTAATTCAAAAAGTTCTGAAACTTACTGGACTGATTTTTGTTGCCGTTGGGCACAACACCCTGACCGGTCACCCTCTCAAAGGACGCTAATATTGGAGATTTTCAAATAACGTGACGAAAATATGAGTTTTCGTAAAACCAGTGAAACGACGAAATCTGTCTTGATTAACAACTATTCAGTGCTTTGATTGTAGAAAGTACGGACTTCCTAACTATGGGATTTTCGATAATGGTTTTGAAATTCTCCAGTTAAAGTGCCCTTAGAGCGATAATGGTGCCAGTCAGTCATGTCATGCCCAATGGCAATACCAATCAGTCCAGCAAGTTTCAGAACTCCTTGAATTAATGAAAAAATTAGATCTTCCCTGCCCACCCTGATTCTTAGTTTTCGGCTCACAAAACCCGAGCCAGTCAGAATTTTGGCACCAAACTTGCACATTGTTTACCCAATTGCCTTGTTAATTAATCCTGAAAATTTCAGCCATATCGATAAAGAAATGACCGAGAACCAATCGTTTGAGCGAAGTTGGAAAAAGGAGGTAGACAGGCTTTTAGCTCATACTGTATTTCGCATCAATAAACAACACAATTAGTTATCATTAGAACATCAGTTAATAGGTACTGTACGTACAGTACGGATCATCTGCGTATCGTAACGCCTGACAACGGAATGTCTGTTAGTCCGTTAGCGTCAACCTCCGACTCCTCCTCTGCAAGGCAATTTACATATTAGCATAAATCACCATCTACAGGATGTCCCAAAAATGGATACATTTCAGTTTGCAATAGTTTCCGCACACTTTCTCGAAATCGGTTGAAGTTTCGAGCAATTCAGCCTCTTTGCATACATGGGGGTTTATCCCCTTCGGTCGTTCATACCCCCCCTCGCCCGCAGGTGCCCCCTTCGAAATTTTGGCGACCTGTTTTTGGTTTGCTTGCGGGGGAATTAAAGCAAAAAAGACTTGAATTAGATGTTTGAGCCACCCTGAACGCACTACATATACCAGAGTTCTCTTCAAGCAGCGATCTGTGCCTGCCGTTCAGTAGTCCGTCAGCCTCGGGTTCTACTGTAGGTACCGGGTAGACAATACCGTCACCAGAGCTGAAATCAATTTGCCCATCAGTGCCAAATCTCTCTTAAATAGCATAGCCGGCCGGCAAGTGGGCGCTACTACTAACCTACTAGCGAATACAGAAAACCTTGAGCGCGCTTGTGAATCAGGTCGGCCAGCGAAAAAAGTTCTGGTCAGTCGGTCGGTCAGTCTGTCTGTCCATTAGTCTGTCAATCGATTGGTCAGTCAGTCAGGCGGTCAGTCAGGCGGTCAGTCAGTCAGTCAGTCAGAGTCAGTCAGTCAGTCAGAGTCAGTCAGTCAGTCAGTCAGTCAGTCAGTCAGTCAGTCAGTCGGAGTCAGTCAGTCAGTCAGTCAGTCAGTCAGTCAGTCAGTCAGTCAGTCAGTCAGTCAGTCAGTCAGTCAGTCAGAGTCAGTCAGTCAGTCAGTCAGTCAGTCAGTCAGTCAGTCAGTCAGTCAGTCAGTCAGTCAGTCAGTCAGTCAGTCAGTCAGTCAGTCAGAGTCAGTCAGTCAGTCAGAGTCAGTCAGTCAGTCAGAGTCAGTCAGTCAGTCAGAGTCAGTCAGTCAGTCAGAGTCAGTCAGTCAGTCGGAGTCAGTCAGTCAGTCGGAGTCAGTCAGTCAGTCGGAGTCAGTCAGTCGGAGTCAGTCAGTCGGAGTCAGTCAGTCGGAGTCAGTCAGTCAGTCAGTCGGAGTCAGTCAGTCAGTCAGTCAGTCAGTCAGTCAGTCAGTCAGTCAGTCAGTCAGTCAGTCAGTCAGTCAGTCAGTCAGTCAGTCAGTCAGTCAGTCAGTCAGAGTCAGTCAGTCAGTCAGTCAGTCAGTCAGTCAGTCAGAGTCAGTCAGTCAGTCGGAGTCAGTCAGTCAGTCGGAGTCAGTCAGTCAGTCGGAGTCAGTCAGTCAGTCGGAGTCAGTCAGTCAGTCGGAGTCAGTCAGTCAGTCGGAGTCAGTCAGTCGGAGTCAGTCAGTCGGAGTCAGTCAGTCGGAGTCAGTCAGTCGGAGTCAGTCAGTCAGTCAGTCAGTCAGTCAGTCAGTCAGTCAGTCAGTCAGTCAGTCAGTCAGTCAGTCAGTCAGAATCAGTCAGTCAGTCAGTCAGTCAGTCTGTGAGTGAGTCAGTCAGTCTGTCAGTCAGAGTGTGAGTGAGTCAGTCAGTCAGTCGGAGTCAGTCAGTCAGTCGGAGTCAGTCAGTCAGTCGGAGTCAGTCAGTCGGAGTCAGTCAGTCAGAGTCAGTCAGTTGGAGTCAGTCAGTCGGAGTCAGTCAGTCGGAGTCAGTCAGTCGGAGTCAGTCAGTCAGTCAGTCAGTCAGTCAGTCAGTCAGTCAGTCAGTCAGTCAGTCAGTCAGTCAGTCAGTCAGTCAGTCAGTCAGAGTCAGTCAGTCAGTCAGTCAGTCAGTCAGTCAGTCAGTCAGTCAGTCAGTCAGTCAGTCAGAGTCAGTCAGTCAGTCAGTCAGTCAGTCAGAGTCAGTCAGTCAGTCAGAGTCAGTCAGTCAGTCGGAGTCAGTCAGTCAGTCGGAGTCAGTCAGTCGGAGTCAGTCAGTCGGAGTCAGTCAGTCGGAGTCAGTCAGTCGGAGTCAGTCAGTCGGAGTCAGTCAGTCGGAGTCAGTCAGTCAGTCAGTCGGAGTCAGTCAGTCAGTCAGTCAGTCAGTCAGTCAGTCAGTCAGTCAGTCAGTCAGTCAGTCAGTCAGTCAGTCAGTCAGTCAGTCAGTAGGGAGTGAGTACTCACTTTGCAGTAACGGCAGAGGTGGAGTGAGGTGACTGTTTAGTGGCACCGTAATCAGCACTAGGAGTAGGAGTAGGAGGGGAGGTGGCAACTGAGGGGGCCGACGGCGCTGCTTCTGCTACGTGCGCGCTCACAGGTCGAGCTGTGTCAAAGCTGCAGCCATCACCAACACTGAAACAACAGCTCTGCTACAGCCACAGCCAACACACAACTGAACCAACAAAAGCCAACTATTTAGAGACGCTTTAAAAGTTGCTAAGGAAGAAACGTTTCGAGCTCCGACTTTTGGGTAATCATTTCTAAAAGCTCAGAGACACTAAAATTAACCACAAAACTGCTGTATTCTATTTAACTGAGAGCAATTCAAAGCCGAAAATCTCAGTTTGAATTAAAACAGACAGCAGTACTGGTATAGAGTAAAAAAGAATAGACCAGCTCATACAAACAACGAAACAGAAACGCAACGGGTTTACAACGGAAGGCCTTGGTTGCGAGGTGAAGCAGCGCCGTCAGCTTCTGGGAAAGCCGTCATCATAAACATAAGTTCATGCAGGTATTACATTTATAGAATTACAACCTCTGAATCGGATTTGTACCTACTTGCCACGCCAAAAGCAGAAAGGTCACAGCACCCATACAAGAGCAGTTAGATTGGCCCCGATTGGCAAGGCCAGATTTAGGACACCCTCACTCCACCAGACTATTTTGCAACCCGGCTTTTTCTGGGACGCAATTTTTGTACCAATTTCAGGTATGAAATTACTACGACCATCTGCAAAACATCGGTGCTTAGAGAATCCGATACAAAAATTTTTGCTAAGGAGCAAAAGTCAATTCCTAAAAACTATCTCTTAAAATTGCAATTAGCCTTACCGGAGTTTTCCATCTATAGGAGTAGGACTGGGTGTTATAACCGGAAAATACCTGAATTTGGGGTCACATTTTTGCACCACCAGACCCGGGTCTTGTAGGTGGAAAATCTATATTCTACAATTAAAACTCGATGATCTGCATGAAAAGCATTAAATACACTGGTTTTGATCTTTGCAACAACTGACTGTACGTTTAAGTCTGAATAGCTCAGTTTTAAAAAAGTTTTGAAAGCTTAGGCAACTAGAAGCTCCAATATGCTTACAGCAGCTATCTAAACCTATCAAATCTAAAGAATTTTACCAACAGTACGCAGATTTTAGAACGATTCTTGAACGACCTGGGTTCAAAAAATCCATATTCATTAGTTATCCAAATAAAATAGACACGAAAACACATCATTCTCAGCTTAGACTCATATCTTATAACTGGAAAATGCCCCCTTTCAGACCCTGCTTTCTGATCACCAGCTATAAGACCCGGGTCTTATAATCGGAAAACAAACCCAGTTACAAGACCCGGGTCTTATACCCGGAGGGGTCTTATAGGTGGAAAACTCCGGTACTATTAATCATACATGGACCGGGGGGTAAGGGGGTATCCCCCCGGCCGGCCATACCCCCCTCGGCCGGCCAAGCCCCCCCCCGGAGGGAGGAAATTTTCGCTTATTTAAAGCAAAATAGGCGTTTTTTGGCCTTTTTCCGGGGGACCCCCCTCGAGGTCTCCAACCCCCCTACCCCCCTCCGGATTTTTCCGGCCCATGTATGCTATTAATTATAAAATTTTGGCCAATTCCGTTGGCGAAACTGATCGGATGGCCCAACCGGAAGGCACACACAGTCAGCCCCTAGCCGGGACCTGTTACATTCGATTATTTATGACACCCAGAACTTTGCAATAATAATAATAAATAGCAGCCGATAAATGAGCATACTGAGCGCGACGACTAAAAAAACTTATCCTAAACTAATCGGGCCTAGTGAAAAAGCGCCGAAAGCAATAACAAGTTTGCCGGGGGAGTTTCCATTAGGAGAGGTGCGCTTAGCGGAAGGCCGGAAAATCAATTTTCCAAGCGCGGCTCGCCTAAATCGTTACTGCCTCTAAGCTGCGAGGGCGGCCTTCGGCAAATTCAGACAGTCAGCCAGTCAGTAAAGGTCTTAAACAAGAATAATTATACCTGCTAAATATGGGCAGAAACCACAGCCATCTTTCCGCACCAAACACCTGACGAAAGTTGCCTCGAACTCCTAGATTGAAGCCGTTTTTGTCCGGTCCGTAGGTGAACATGGGATCGCGAAACGATTCTGAATTTTATTTATTAGAGTCTATTACAGTCAGGCACTTAACGCCGTTTATGGTACCGACACCATATAAGGGGCCGGTATACCATATGGTACCGGTACCTAGGGTAGTGGTACATATGGCACCCCCACCTTCGGGGCCTGTGGTGGTACCATATGGCATGACCCCAGTTCCGACATTCCCCAGTTCCGACATCCCCATTTCCGACACTCCCCAGTTCCGACATTCCCCATTTCCGACTTTTATACAGAAATACTCCTTTTTTTCAGAAATACTCTTTACAACAGAACGCTTTTAGCTTTACAACGTTTTCAAGCATTTCCCGGTAATAGCATAACAAAACAGCACGCATTTCCAGGTACAGTTATCGCCAAAAAAACCGCAATGAAAACGATTCGTCAGGCGAATCGTTGTGACGGTTCGTCAGTAGAGTTTGGTTACGGTATTATGCAAGCCGGGGCCGCTCTCTACTCGGCCCAGTATCAGGTAGCTGTCAATTACATAATTGACCCCACTGCCTGCCTGACTGACTGAGCGCCCGGCCGGTCCCTAATTAAACTCTCTGCTAGTGAGCCAAGTGCTATTTACTTGACCGCTCGCTGGCTACTTTCGCTCCACCCTGCAATTTGCGTTTTTACCTTCACCTCCAAAGCAGCATTAATTTCACTGCACCGGCGGCTTTAAATTCGCAAACAAACATTTATATGCACCTTATAGTCATACATGTAACAGGGGGGGTCTGGGGGGGTGTGCCCCCCCCCCGTAATCGGCCCGACCCCCCCCCCGGCTGGGGACCCCCCCCCCCCCCCGAGACGATTTCACCGACCCCCCCCCTCCGATTTTTCTGGCAAGTAAATTTTCGAGCAAATTTTTGCAATTTTTTACAATTTCACACACAAAAATTGCCAAAATCGCCTGCAAAACAGCACTTTTTAGCTGTATTTCAGCCCAAATTAGCGATTTTTGGCAATTTTTAGCCAAAAAATTGCGATTTTTTCGATTTTTGAACGTTTTTTCGTGCCCACCCCCCTCCCCTAAAATTTTGGCTCAGACCCCCCGGCCGGCGCCAGACCCCCCCCCAACCCCCCCTCCCCCCATCGGCGGATGACCTGTTACATGTATGCTTATAGTAATGTCAACAAAACTGCAAACTTCTAATAAAGAGCAGTGATCTAATTCTGTTAAGTTAAATGCGTAGTTTAGCAGAGCCCGCCCGCCATGGAGTGGAGTTGCTAGTAGTAGTGCTAGACTAACGGTCATTGGCGGCCGGCATAATGCGTCGGTGGGCGGGCGTCCAAATGTGTGAGGCCCTAACAGTTGCCTGTCTGGGTGGGCTTGACTAACAGCAGTCCTTGTCTTCATAACTCAGATCGTTTTTCACCTGTTACCTTGCATACACACAAAACTGTCCATTGCCGCTTGACTGCTCCATTAGCTTTCTGGTGTTCGCGATACACATGGCCCGCAAATGCAACTGCGTCTTTACCTTTAGACGTCTTGAATGCGGTCACACCATCGACCCAGTTCAGCGCCATACTAACGGCGGGTGGCAACGAAAATATAAAGCGCAAACTGACCTCAGTTGCGCGCAAAGATGGTGCCAGTTGCGTGTAGGCCGGCCTACTGATAAGGGAAGTTTTATGCTAATTTTGTGTTCCTACACTTGTTATGGAGCCAGGTCAACTAAAAGTATCCTCACCTGCTACTAGAGCTACATTTTACTTTATCTTACGTGAAAGTCGGAAATGGGGAATGTCGGAACTGGGGAGTGTCGGAAATGGGGATGTCGGAACTGGGGAATGTCGGAAGTGGGGGTAAACCGTACCATATATGGTACCACTACCCTAGGTACCGGTGCCATATGGTATACCGGCACCATATATGGTTCCGGTACCATAAACGGCGTTAAGTGCCTGACTGTATTATTTACTATAAAAGGAGACTTATTAGCAACACTGACTGACCGATTGTGCTTCTATTTCTGGAGGTCAGCCACAGGTGGTAGAAGAATAAAGTGGAAACGCTGACTGCGAACATTCCAGCCACGAAGAACATGAACATAATGTGGAACTTTCCGCTGCCTTCCGTGTTCTTTAGACCGTGCTGAAATGGTTTAATATTTTCTTCTGCAAACCTAACCGGTTATTACTTGGCAGTCCACACTTGGCTATTAGTTAGTACTAATTAAAGAAAGGTGTAAAGAAAACAAAGAAGCAAGAAAGAGAAATATCTTGAAAAACTTTGACATACTCTGAATTAGGTTTCGGCCCCACACCTTGACCTAATTCAAACTTCATCAGTTGGGCCCAGACATGGGCTAGCATTTCGGCTGATGGGGGGGTAGAATTTTCAATTCCTGAGGGGGGCTGACGGGGACAGCTAAAATTGCTGTTTTACAGACGATTTTGACAATTTTTGTGTCTGAAATTGCTAAAAAACGCAAAAATTTGCTCTTAAAATTTCTTGCCAAAAAAATTGGAGGGGGGGTCGGAAAAATCGTATGAGCGGGGTCTGGCCTAAGTCTGGTGGGAGGCAGACCCCCCTGTTACATGCACGGCCAAAACTGTTGCGGGGTTTTGGCGTGTTAGCTAAAGGGGGCAGCCGTCAAACCTTCCCCACAGCACATGTGCGGTTGTAATGTAAACGAATATACGGGAAAAATACAGTCAGGCACATAACGCCGTTTATGGTACCGGTACCTAGAGGGTAGTGGTACCATACATGGTACCCACACGTTCGGGGCCTGTGGTGGTACCACATGGTACCCCTACCTTCGCATTGGCACCGGTACCATATATGGTACCACTCTGCTCAGATTTCGCACCATATGGTAGTGATTAGCGATCGACCGGAATTCCGGTTCCGGTTCCGGTTCCGGCCGGAACTGGCGGTTCCGGTTCCGGTGAAAAAGGGTACCGGAACCGGAACTTTTTCATTCACTATTTTCGATGGATATTCAGTTACATCAAGTATTATTGCGTCTGTTTAATAAAGTGCGCAGCTCAGTGGGGGCAGTAGAATTTGCATGAATGGGGAGAAATTATGCAGTTTTCCATGTTATGCATCATTAGAAGTGCCTCTAAAGACAATTTTCGGTGAAATTATGCAGTTACAGGCAGTGTTTAGAGCTGTATTGTCGTTTTCGAACAGGTTTCTCAACTGACTTAAGGTGCAAAAGTGGAAAATTTGTTGTAACTACCTGTACTAGCATGCTGGACCCTCAATTTTAAAAAATTTTAATTTATCTGTACTAGCATGCTGGACCCATTTAAGACGATTTTCAACAAAAAAATTTTTTTTTAATTTAAAAAAAAAAAGCAAAAAATTTTGGCCTTCAAAAAAATTTTTTTTAACAACTGTGCCTTTAAGGCAGCTAAAAACATCTCCGAAGGCGACAGATCAAAGCTGAAACCTGAAAATGTTGAAAAGCTTCTCTTTCTGAAGTACAATTTGCGTGCTCTTGACTACTGTTATTGAAAAGTCTGTATTCTGTTGTTGATTTGAACTTCTGCTGATGTTTATAACAGGAATTTGTACACGACGTGCCTATAAATACGTTTCTATAAATTTTGGACCAAATATTGAAAAAGTTCCGGTTCCGGTTCCGGCCGGAACTGGGTGGTTCCGGTTCCGGTTCCGGTTCCGGCGAAAATTTTGGTTCCGGTCGATCGCTAGTAGTGATACGCAGACATGGGCAAAGGGGGGGGGGCTGCGGGGGGTTGGCCCCCCCTCAGGCTCTGACCTACCCCCCCTCAGCCGGCCGCTACCCCCCCTCAGGAATTTTTTGGAAGAATTTTGTATACAAAATTATGATAAAAATATGCCTGGATTAGGTGTAAATGAGCTCAGAATAGCTTATTTTAATGAAAAATAAGCCAAAAACCCTTGATCTTAGCCAAAAATCGGACTTTTTGGCTTACCACCCCCTCCGCCCCCCCTCAGGCGCTGCCCCCCCCCCCCGCGGCCCCCCTCAGGAATTGAAAATTCTACCCCCCCCCCCTCAGTCGAAATGCTAGCCCATGTCTGGTGATACCATGTATCGTACCGGAACACATAGTCATGGGTAGGGGTAGCATATGGTGCCGGTACCATAAACGGCGTTAAGTGCCTGACTGAAATATAAGAAGGAAACGTACGCTCCAGAACCAGACGAAGTACTGAATATCAGTGACGAAAGCCCACAAACAAAAGAGCAGGGCGTAGCCAAGAAACTGGATAAAGAATTTGTAATTGCGGAAATTGACACACGTGTTCACCCAGCTAAAACCATTTCTCGCTGATCCTTAAAACACCGACAGAACCCAATAAAGGTGCATTCATAGCATGTAGAAAAAGATTGCCTGGCGACTTTTCTTTACAAAAACTCGTTTAAAGTATGAAACGAGAGCCGGCGACAAAAATCTACCAAAATGTAGTATAAAAAATTGAACTATTTTAAAAAAAGCTGTCTTTTTATGTTGGATTTTCAAGGGCAGCAATGTGTAGATGATATTGTTCTAGTGCGAAACCACTACAACAATGTAGGAGAGCGCTCAGCCGGCGGAAAATTTAGAAAAAACTCGCAAAAGATGTCTGTTGAACAGAAAATTCTTATCTACACGGAGCGACAGTTTTTCTGGCGTGGCGAATTTTTTACACGAGTACGAATGGCGTGACCCCAGTTCCGACTTTCCCCACTTCCGATGTCCCCACTTCCGATACCCCAGTTCCGACTTTCCCCACTTCCGATGTCCCCACTTCCGACTTTCGTACAAAAAATGCTTTTTTCAATATGGAGTTATCGTTTAGAACCATAGAACTGTTTCCAAGCATATCCAGGCAATACCATACATAACAGAACAATTAACACCACAATACAAATTTGTACAAGAACGCAGCTTAGACTACAGTGACAAATTTGTGGGCTGCGATAGATTATAGGAGATGCCCCTCACTAAAGAAAACTCAGCCTCGAAGTCTAAATCGTTGCGGTTCTGCGTGTAGACAGCCGTTAGATTGGTGATTCTTGTGTTGATCTCAGTTCAGTGTACACCTTGTTCAGCCTGATTACCTGCACCTAGCTGCTGCAGCACTGCCTCAGTTGCAGTCTGTTCAGAACGAAGCGCGTTAATAAAACGGAAGAAACTTGGAGACGGTGTTTGAAACAGTCATTCCCTGCTCCGGCCTTAGCTTTCACAGTCTCACGATACACATAGCCAGCGAATGCAACACCGTCTTTGCCCTTGGATGTTTTGAACGCCGCCACACCTTCGACCCAATTGAGGGCCATATTACGGATGGCAACAAAAATATAATGCGCAAACTGACTCAGCTGGCGCAAAGGCGGTGCCAGTTGCAAGATAGCCCTACTGATAAGCAACAGTTTTATGCTAATTTGTGTTGCTAAACTTGTTAGGGCGCCAGGTCAATTAAAAGTATCCATATAAATATTTGTATCAGGGCTGTTGGGTCGGTTTTTTCCTCGGTTTTTTTTCGTTTTTTTCCGGAAAAAAACCGGTTTCTTCCTAGGGGCTCGGAAAAAACTAAAATGCGGAAAATACTCAAGATTGTTTTTAAAGGAAATAGGCAGGATAACTGGTTAAATCCGCTTCAAATGCTTTGAATTTACGTTAATAGAAGCTTTACAAGCATTCCATAGCATAACTTAGCTGTTTTTGTCAAAAAATACCGGCACCATTTTCAGGCTACTTTTATTATTGTGTTTTTGTTGTTTTAAAATCAAATTACTACTCTAAAACATAAAATTAGTGCATTTCGTAATAAAACTCACGCTATTTCGTTGAATTCTGAAATAAAAAGCGATTGTTAAAAATTTTTTTGCGTCATCTCGGAAAATAACTTTTGGAAAAAACCGAAAAAAAACAGGAAAAAAACCGGCTTGAGTTTTTTTCCGGAAAACAAACAGCCCTGATTTGTATTGTAGTGTTAATAGTTCTGTAGTTGTTTGGATATGCTTGGAAACAGTTCTATGGTTCTAAACGATAACTCCATATTGAAAAAAGCGTTTTTTGTACGAAAGTCGGAAGTGGGGAAAGTCGGAAGTGGGGACATCGGAAGTGGGGCAAGTCGGAACTGGGGTATCGGAACTGGGGACATCGGAAGTGGGGCAAGTCGGAACTGGGGTATCGGAACTGGGGACATCGGAAGTGGGGAAAGTCGGAACTGGGGGTAAACCGTACGAATGCACCTTAACCGATCAACTTACGGACAGTGATGGTCGAACTTGAGAATGCAGTGACCACAGACCGAGCAATGGTGACATCTGTCCGGCTTTATACAATGACACTTTTCGCAGTAGCGAATCGCTGTAAACACAATCTGTCTACTTGTCAACTAGTTGGTGTAGTGGTTTAGGCCGCAAAGACACTGTGCGTTCATCCACTCGGCGGGGCAAGTTTCTTGCCGCAAAGCCCAACCCAGACCACTGAAAGCTGGTGACAGCGAGTAGGTAAATGGGAACTGACTGGAGCTGCCTAAGCACCTAAAGCTACTATAGTAACCACACCATGTGTTGGGATATACGGGAACGAGGACAGCTACACTGAGACCCGACCAGACTGACACCGAGCATGTGTTTAGGCTAGTAGCGAAGGAAGGGCAGGATGTGGGTGTGCGTGATGGGCCCGCAGTGTGGCCTAACGCAGGGGCAATCCATGCATCCACTTATGAAGTAAAGAGAACACGAACAATATCAAAGAGCCCAACGCCCCATTCATGTAACAGTGAGGTAGTCTACAAGAAATTAGCGCAAAAATTCTGCCAGGGTTCGTGCGGCTTTTGGATAGCAAAATTGCCTGACCTTTCCATGACCAAAGTCAAAATTGCCTGACCAACCAGAGTGAGGAAATGGCAAGCAATTTGAGAAAATTTTGAAAAATTGACTTTGTAAAACGCATTTAAACGGTATTCAGAGGGCAAATTTCCTGTTTAAGTAGTAGTGTATAAAATCCGAAGACCGATTTTCAAAAGGGTGTTGTGTAAAGTTCTGACACGACCATTTGGCGGTGAGATGTTCGTGCTGCTATCAAATTCTTCCCTGACCAGACACCAAATTCCCTGACTTTTTTAAATTCCCTGACTTTTTTTTAAATTCCCTGAATTTTTTTAAATTCCCTGACTTTTCCATGACTCCCTGACTTTTCAGGTCCCGCACGAACCCTGTCTGCTAACCTTTAGTTGATTGGCGCAGAAAGTAATTCCTCAAGTTAATTATGAAGATTTTTAAGCTTCTAATCTATACATAAGCCAAAAAATCTTGAATATCGTCCCTAGGACATCAGAAAAGTAAAAAAGAATCGCTTAGCTTGCCTCTAAAACCTATATTATTTCGGCGACTGGGCATGGCCGGCCGAGGGAGAAGGGTAAACACCCAAGTCATGTACAAGGTCCGTCAAGAAACAACCCAGAATTTTTTTACTGTAGCAAAAAAATCTCTGCCGATTTGAATGAGTCTTGTTTTCGAATGAAGGAAAAATAAAGTCTTGAAAGATGGATGAAACTTTCATTTAGATACTCTGTTTAGTTATTGGGGATATTTGCACTCAAATTCAAAACAGTGACTTTACCAATGAACAAACGGGATTTTTATCATTCCGTTGCACTTCATAATAAAACGGATTTCAACTACAATCAGGTACTTAACGCCGTTTATGGTACCGACACCATATATGGTACCACTCTGTTCAGATTTCGTACCACATATTATGGTACCACCACAGTCGCCGAACGTGGGGGCGCCATAAATGGCACCGGTACCATATATGGTACCACTACCCTAGGTACCGATGGTACCAGCACCTTATATGGTGTCGGTACCATAAACGGCGTTAAGTGCCTGACTGTACTACTGCTGAAGCTTACTGGTGACACCCAGGCTCGGTTACTTCACCAATAAAGTATCGTTAGCCCAAGCAGTAGCAACCTGTTATATTATGAAGTAGAACGGAATCGCCCTTGTTTATTGCCAAAATCTGTTTTGCTTTTGAGGGTGAAAAAGCCAATATCAGTCGTCACTGAATAATAATAATAAAAATACAAAACCAACCTCCATCGAAAGCTCTCATAGTGACGGGGAGACTGGTCTGTCTGACGAACCTCTCCAGAATGGCGCGTACCTCTGTTGGCGACGTAGAGCAATCTATTTCCCGTACCACTTCTGACGGAGGGTAGAACTGAACAGTCGACAGCAATTAGATTTCAGTCAACTTAGCCAAATTTAAGCTCACGCTAGCTGACGGCCTGCCGATAGGCGCAAAAATGGTCATGTAGTAGGACCAAAGAAAGAGAACCAACAAGACGTGATATCCTATTATGTAGAGTATCCTTTCGAGGTGGTAGTTTACAGTGACTGAAAGCAAACTGTCAAATCTGGCACTTTTCAGCAAATCGTCCGTCATTCCTTCCCGCAGTCAGATCAGACCTATGTGGTCCATTTCGCGACCCCCGGACGTTTCGAAGCAGGACTATTAGGCGACGCCGATTAGGCGATTTAGCGGTACTATTAAGCGACAGAAATCATACGTGTAACAGCTCCGGGCCGACCTGGGGGGAGGGGGGTAGGGGGGGTTTCGCCCAGGTGGGGGGTCCCAAATTTCAAAAAGCTCCAAAACGCCTAGAAATGCGTTTTTAGCACGTTTTTTCAGTAAGGACGCTAAAAATCGCTATTTTAAGCTGCCAAATAGCGTTTTAAAGCTAAAAACAAGCAAAAAATGACAAAAAGAGCTTCCAAAAACACCGATTTTTCTTAAATATCAGCAGTGGAAACGCCAAATTCGGTTTCCAAACGCTTTTCAAGTGAATTTTAGGCTAAAAATTAGTGATTTCTGACCCAGTTTGTTAATACTGGAGCCACTACCACCACTTGTATTTTTTGGTCGGGGGGAGGGGTCCCTTAACCTGTCTCGGGGGGGGGGGTGAGGAGGGTTGGCCTTTCCAGCAGGGGGGTAACCCCCCAAACCCCCCCTAGTACATGTATGACAGAAATATTAATCGGCATCGCCTAATAGTACCGTACCGCGGACGTTTCCCTTCTATCACTGCCAGCCACTCTAGTCATGATGTTGGGCGCCAGGTACTAAGAGAGTGCCTGGCGCGTTGACGTCATGGTGATACGTTAGCTTGGTACGCCCCTGGTGTGAGAGAGGCCCCCAGGCCTAGTCGGTTTCCATGGACAACTCCTGACTAAGTTGATCTCTCCTCCAATGTGGAATGCTTTGGAGTGGCTTCGGTGCTTAGGCAGATCCAGTCGGTTCCCATTTACCTACTAGCTGTAACCAGCTTTCGGTGGCCTGGGTGGAGCTTTGTGCCGACGACCAACTCTTTGCGGCAAGAAACTTGCCCCGCCGAGAGAATGAGCGCACAGTGGCTTTGCGGCCTAAACCACTACACCAGCTGTGCCGGCTTTCCTGCAGCCGAAATATTTAAGCATTCCGCTCAAATATCGTTGGATAACTAGGGAAGAAAAGAAAGAAAGAAAAATGTAACACTTACAGAGACACAGTTCAATGACGTAGGCGTAATAAGACCAACACACAACGGCCGTTATAAAGACGACAGGTAGCCAGCGAAAAAAATGGAACGTGTAATAAACCACCGGGTTGCTAGCCAACCTAAAATAATATGTCATTTTGAACTAAACATAAGGGGTCTGGGTCTTTCCCTCCACCCGACTTAGTCCAGACCGCCTCCGATTTTTCTGGCAAGTATTTTTTAGTATTTTTTTAGTATTTTTCAGCAAAATTTTCCTGAGACCTTTGAGGGGGCCAAACAAAACCCTTACATTTTTAGCTGTATTTCAGCCCAAAAAAGCGATTTTTGCGTATTTTAGCCCAAAATTGCGATTTATAAACGTTTTAGTACCCAACCAACCCTCTCCCGTAGATTTCGGGCACATATCCTCTTCTAGCCCGAATCCCCCTTTGGGAGATGACCTGTGTTACATGCATGCTAATGCTAATAAACGAAAATTTTCTCGCTCCGGAAGGGGGCTCGGGTATGTCCCGGCGAGGGGGGTAAACCCCCTCACCCAAGGCCATTATATGGCCTACTGAAATAGACTTTCTTCTACCTACCAAAAGGACCAGAGCACCCAAAAACTGTATTCCAAATCCTAGCCCTAAAGTTCTGTCGCATGCATGATGGTGAGAGGAGGTATCTGAAGAGAGAAAATAATTACCTGTGAAGGCACTGTTGAGTCGCCCCTCTGGCCATTCTGATGTCATCGAATTGTGAGCTCTTAACGCTGATTGGCGGTACAAAATCAACTGAATAATATTAGCGCATCGGTTCTAGTCGCGGCTCCATGTAGTAGATTTATCTGCTAGTATGCTAGTCTTTATATTTCTAAATGGTTCAAGTGTTAAGCGCTGCTAGCAATTTAGTAGCTGTTTAAAGAGGTTGCTATTTCACCGAGTCACACCTTGAGAAAATTGAGAAAATCAGTCTTTAAATCCTTAGTTAGTGTACAAAAGTTTCGTCGTGAGCATCAATAGACTGCAAAAATCGCAAGTATGCGTTACTGTAACTCAGACATGGGCTAGCATTTCGGCTGAAGCGGAGGAGGTAGAATTTTCAATTTCTGAGGGGGTGGGTGGTAAGTCAAAAAAAAGTCCGATGTTTGGGTAAAATCAAGGTTTTTTGGCTTATTTTCCATTAAAATTAGCTATTCTGAGCTCATTTACACCTAATCCAGGCATACTTCTATCATAACTTTCTATACAAAATTCTTCCAAAAATTTCCTGAGCTGGATAGGTCAGAGCCTGAAGGGTCAAGCTCCTGAGCCCCCTATTTGCACAGGTCAGGCGGCCCCTAGACTAATACAGTCAGGCGCTTAACGCCGTTTATGGTACTGGCACCATATAAGGTGTGTCGTTCGCTATAATCACGGGGGTCGCGAAATGGACCAGGAGTCTGATCGTAGGCCGTAAGGCCCCCGCACATCGGATCGGATGGTACCGGCACCTTACATAAATGGTTATTCATTTTCACTTTACTGACTGTTATTCATTTTCACTTATTAAGGCTACCTTTAGTCTTCTATAGAGAAGATCAACTTATCAGCAGCATTTCCAGGCGTTTCGGAGCTTTTTTAAATTTGGGACGCTCCTAGGGATGCAACCGAATACAAAAATACCGAATACCGAAGCGGATTTTCGGAACCGAATAATACCGAATTATACCGAATAATACCGAATATTGATGATTCGCTGGCGCAATTGCAAAAATATACTGTCTAACTAATATTTCTTTCTTGTTTTTTGCTTGTCTTGTTTATGCTAAAAAACTGTGGAGTGAGGTATTGTTTGAATGTTATAGATTTAACCATGCCTGTAACTAAAACAAGCCCTATTTGGTCGCTTTTTATCGTCAGCCCTGCTGACAACAAGGACGAGTGCAAGGTATACGTACTTGTACGAGCAAACAATTTCAAGAGAGCGCTGATTAGTCATGTGAAGTCACAGCACAAAGACACTTTCCCTTATACCTATATTCTCCTATTATCCACCACATGGCGGAGATTTCATAAAAAATCTTGCCCCTAAGCTTAAGTCTAAACCTAACCCTAAGCCTAAGCCTAAAACGGAAGCTAAAAGTTGGGTTTGACAGCGGGTTGGGCGAATGGGCTTTCTCAATTATCCGCCATGTGGCGGATAACAGGAGGATATTTATGCGCGAATCGCAAAGACGCATATGGAAAGTTGGAGGAAGGGAGCATCCGGTACTACTGTAAGCACCGGAGCTAGCAGCTTAGGCAGACAACTTAGATTGGATGAATCGTTTGAAAAGATAGATTGGAATTTATTGGCCCATAAAACAAACGCTTAGGTAAAGAAGTGGAAAGCTGACAACGTAGTCTACTGGGAACTGAAAAGGCCGAAATGTGGTTGTTTATTACGAAGTCAAACCTTGAAGTTCGTTAACTTTTCATATGAATAGTCGTTGTTTGCCAAAATTTTAGCACAATAAATGAACAGAGAGATGTAAAAGAGAAATATCTCGGTGATTTCTGCACAAATTTAACAAAACAGTGCAATTTTAACGGTTTTACAATATTCGGTATTACTCGGTTTGAAAAATACCGAATTCGAATAGCACTAGTAACCGAATTATTCGGTTCATACCGAATAATACCAAACTTCGGTTGCATCCCTAGACACTCCTCTGGGCGAAACCCCCTCATTTACATTTACATTTACTCTTTTGTTACCACTTCGGCAACGGGCCCACAAATCGCCAGACATTGACATATTATGCGGCCCTAAAACACACTTCACTTAGACCTCGACCCCATCTAAGGAAACCACTCTACGCCCCTCCCCCAGGTCGGCCCGAAGCTGTTACCTGTATGACCCGCACATAGGGATGTAAAAAATACCAAACACCAAGTAGTGAATGGTAGTTTCTGAACCAAATAATACCAAATAGTTTTCAAAACAGGTCATAAGCGATATGAACTAAAATCCAATAAAAATATCTCTCTGATTTCGTGACCCAAATCAAGCTTTAAGCGTTCAGATAACACCTGCACTACCGGAAAAGGAATTTTAGCAAGCTCTATAACGTGCTGTAATAGCTCATGTTCACATTTCCGTCAGCTGAGGTCAAATAAGGACTTTTCAGTAATTACAGGAAGCATCTCCGATGGGCTTAACTGACTTTTAGGGGTCCCTAATGAGGGCGTATATCTCAGGATCTAAGCAGAGCACATTAATGAAAATTTCAGCAATCTTTAAAGAATTTATTGATCTTTCATTTAAAAAAAGGCTCATTCAAATCCGTTGAGATTTGCCTTAACAACTGACTTTTAGGGGTCCCTCTATTAAATTATACGTACCTATATTAATTAATCAATTTCTTGCTTAGGCTGAGGCTTAGCCTCAGGCTCAGGCTTAGGCTTAGGAGTCAACTGAATACGGTAGATAAAATTGAAATTTTTGTTAGGGACCCCAAATAGTCAGTTTTGCCACCGCTGTAGCAACTGCAAATCTCAACGGATTTGAGTGAATCCTTTTTTAAATGAAAGATCAATAAATTCTTAAAAGATCGCTGAAACTTGCCTTACTGTGCTCTGCTTAGATCCTGAGATATACGCCCTCATTAGGGACCCCTAAAAGTCAGTTTTGCCCTCCGATGTACATAAGTTTATTACTAAAGTGGAACATTCAGTTCAAACATAAATTTAAAGAAGTTTGTGCTGAGATCACAGCTATATAAACAGTTCTAATCCATTTTGTTACTGTTTCAAGCAAGAAAACAAAGAGCAAATGAGCACATTACCTAAACATACCACGATCGAAAAATAAGCTGAAATAGTCCAAGTAATTTTCTTGTTTGTTAAACTATTTGTACAGTGTTGCCAGGTTGGGGGAATTTCCCCCAAAATTGGGGGAATTTTTTTGCGTTTGGGGGAGAAATTTCGTTTGGGGGAGTGGGGGAATTATTTGGGGGATTTTTGCAAAATCTGGGGGAATTCTTGGGGGAATTTTGTGGTCAGTAATTTTCTAGTATTTTTAAGCTTTTTGCCAGTATTAGTGCCAATTTCGACCATTGTATCTGCATATTTTTACTATTCGATGCTATTATTTTTTGCTGTAACATGTTTTGAGTACCGTTTTTTATCTATCGAACCTTATTAGCGACTGAAAATCGAAACAGGATTGCTTTTAGGCCTAAGTAGGCATCGTGCTCATTCTCACATGCTTAAGATATAGGTACCGATAAAACACATAGGCAGGTATGGAACATCGTGTTTTTCTTTGTTGTGATACAATAGGCTAAATTTTCCTATGTACATGGAGGAATGTTTCAGGCGTTTTAGCTGGAAAACTGTAGATAAACTTTTAAAACTCAAATCAATCATTGTTCTGACTAAAAGTTTTGATTTGTATTAGAATTTCCTTAAATAAAAATTAAGACGAAAGTGGCAGTTTTGAAAAAAAAAGAATTATATTTTACTTTGAAAAACATTTTTCATACAATAATTAAAAATTTCTCAAATTTCAAAATTTCATTTACCCCAAACGTTTTTTGCTTGAAATTTTTCTGAATAAATCAGACTTGTGGTTTATGAACTGACATTTTTGAGTTTATAAAAAGTTTAATTATTACGGATCAAGTTCATTTGTGCCATTTTTTACACAAGCAAGCCCTACTTCTACGTTTTAACGATGTTATGTAATCCAATTAAAGGAAAACAGCCATAAATGGCCTCTGCAGAGCATAATTTTGTTGCATTTTTCATTTTTATTTGGGGGAATTTTTTGGGGGATTTTTGTATTTTTGGGGGAATTTTGGGGGATTTTTTTCTGAATTTTGGGGGAATTCTAGCCCTCAGACCTGGCAACACTGTATTTGTATTTGGTATACGAAAATACCAAATAATACTACATAATACCATTTCTCAAAAAATACCAAATAAGTAGGTACCAAATAAATAATACCGCATACCATTTGCATTCCTACTCGCACAGTCAAGAAGACTTACAAGCACCCATCCACCCACACAAAAAGGCAAAAGATAAAAAGCACCGTCGGGACCGCAGCACCGCAGCACCGTCGGTCTCATCGGACCGTACTCCTGTTGCTCTCCTCTTCCGTTTTTAAACGCCGTCTGCCGAAAATCGGCCATTTCCCCCCACTAGTTCGATGTGACCGACGGTGCTACGGTGGATATGGGCGGAGCCTGAATGCATCACTTTTGTCACACTCACACATCTCACACAGCGGCAGAGGCCGTCGGCCGCGCATGCTCTTGTGTTGTGTAGTGCCCCTCGTTAGGCTCAGCTGGTTTGCTTGTTGTTGGCACTTCGTATGAACGCGGGAAAATGTCTGGTTCACAGCCGTCAAAGAATATTATAGCTGGAGAGGTGTCACCGTCGAAGTCACCGGACAATAAGAAGCGCTTAGTTGATTTGACGACAGATTCCGATTCGTCACCTTCTCAAACAGCTTCTGAGGTCGACAAACGTATGTTAATTTCATTTTCATATGTACAGCTCATTGCTTACCGTGTTCAATCTAAACCTTCTTCAATAACTATCTACCAGAACCTTTAAAATATCCGCAATTGCCTAAAATCTTAAAAGTTTGCTTGCCAAAAGTTTAGTTTTATTTGCTTTTTAATTTATTGTACCTACCTACCTACTTTATATTGATTTTTGTTTTTGTTTTCTAACTTCTAAAACAGGTTTGAAAATTCCTTGTTGCTGTTCACTCTTCAAACTGTTTTCAGTCAATTTGGCGTCACACTTACGCTTCAGATCAATGCATCAAATCAAATTGTGTGCGCATGCTTGTGCAGTTGCAGTGCGTACAGAAGCGCAACTTTTTTAGCACCTGACTGCGGGGCCAGTGCAGAAGAAGAACTTGACTGTCCCGTATATCAGCGTGATCCTGTTGACAAGTTGGAAGCCGCCAAACTCATCTCTAGTGTCTCGGTCACACCGGTCTGCAGTACTGTGCCCAGCAAATTTAGTGGACGAATTGCTGTATTTGTGGTTGACGTGACCAAGTTACCGAATTTCTTGGATCTGTTCAATGATCTGAACTACGGCAGCTGGGGCAAAAGTCATGACGACAACGAGTTCTTTGCCGAAGTAGACGGGCACCTGCAACAGATTTCCAGTAAAGCGAAGATCAAACCAGAATTTCTGAAATGCAAACACTGGCGCCTGACTGTGCGGAGGTTCGTGCATCCCAGTAGCGAGGGACACTTGCGCAAGAGTGTCTTTTTCGGTACTCAGCCTGACCGAGCAAAGTTGCACTTTGCCGTGATTAGTTACCGGTGGGATTGCGATCCATTCGAGCTCGTTTTGTCTTCGCACGGCAACAGCAAATCGAAAGACAGCTCCTATCAGTCTACAGTGCCGAGTTGTCGTGACAAACTGAAGGTATGTAAGTTGTCGCTATTGTGTTTTATGACTTCAGTCTACGCTTGCTCTTTCTATTTTCTGCTCTGAATCTACAAGTATGTTTTCAGCTTGCAGTAAAATCGATGGCGCCAAAGAAGGCCTATGCAAAGGTGTTGACTGAGTGTGGAGGCGTGTCTGGTGCTAGAGGGGCTGGTAGTTTACCCAGAAACACTGTGCAAGCTCAGAACATGTCCAAGCGTGATCCAGAAGCTACTAGAGACCCTACCCGCGGTCGACGACGTGTCAGCAATTTCACTGCCGTTCAGCGGCTCACTCAGCCAGGAGGCTTCGGCAAGAATTATGATTCAGGCACGTCGGCAGACGGACAGCTGTACGTTCGAACCTTTCTGCAAAGCGATCAAATGCGGGCTGTCTTCGAGCAGATCTGTTTGGGCAAGAACAACGCTTTTGAGCAACGTCCGCTGAATGTTGACATGACATACCGACTTGCTGATGGCTATCTCACTCCTGTGGTGACGCGTCATCCACTTTTTCTGCATCGTCAATCAGGTGCTGTATATAAATATTTTAGCGAGGAGTATTATAACCGCTGGTCTGGTACATGTACGCTTTAAAACTAAAATATCTAATGAGCCCTTCATCGGATAGGCCAGTTTATCCTATATTAACGCAAAAACTAACTGTACTGTTTGTTAGTACTGGAGCCACTAGTACAGTAGTGCTGTATTTTTGGGTCGGGGTGCCTTAACCTGTCTTGGGGGTGAGGGGAGGGGGTTTGGCCTTTCCAGTAGGGGGTAACCCACCCAAACGCCTACAATGTAGTACGTGTGGATTAAAGTATGTGCTTAGTGTATGTACAACGTATGTTCAGGACACGAGCCTCTCATTCCCGTTGGCTTCATGTTAACTACTGACCGTACTGCCGCTGATTACCAGTATCTCGGAGATCAGCTGAAAGCTGCAGCACGAGTGGTCGATTCGAAAACCAGAGTTAGAAGTTGGGTCACAGATAACGACGCTGCCCTTATCTGTGGCCTGAAACGGTGCAGTATTTTTCAAGAGCCGGCAGTTCATGTGCTTTGTGAGATTCATGACATCAATCGCTTCAAAGAGGCGCTCAAAGCTAGAGGCTTCTCCCCAGAATCAGCAGCAGCAAAAATGTGCATTAGTGAGGTGTGGGGCAGCGAGAAGGATCTTGAAGATCACTCCGGCAGGGTTCGAAATGGTGGCATTGTCGATCTGGAGACCGACGACGATTTTGATGCTGCCTTGGATGCGTTGAAAGAAACATGGGATCGTCGACAGACCGAAGCAACAGGAAAAGCGATTCAACAGCCATTGGAATCGATTTGGGGCTGGTTCAAGGCAAACCGCGCTGAGGATGTGAAGAACACGTATTTGGCCCCTATGCGTGCTGCTGCAGGATTCGGTAATCCGCCCGGTCGCGTGACGAACAACGACTCAGAGAACATGAATCGACAGCTTCAGGACCACCAGAATAAGCGAACTTTGCCATGGGAAGAGGTCATTCTGAACCTTCAGCAGTTTGTGCACAATATCTTCGCCAAATTAGAACAGGTGATCTTGTGGCTACTTCACACACATACTAGGGAATGTAGTGGTTACATACCCCTCTCATCCCTACCCTCCCCGACCCAGAAATTTACGTACTAGTAGTTGCTCAAGCAATGAAAAAATGGGCCCAGAAATCACGTACGTACAGTACAGTAAATTAGCTTAAAATGAATTGAATCACTCCCTTCCACGGCCCTGACCTTTATGGATTAGTTCAACTTACTGTAAGTGATTTTTCCTGGCTGTGTATGCTGTGCTACTACTGTTGGTATTTTGATGAACGTAAACTGAAAATTTAACAGGCAGTCTATGGAGATGGCGATTATGAGCTGGAGGCTAAGTTCCGCAGTCGGCACTATTGTGAGCGCCAGAAGTGGTTTCTCAAAAGTCCGGAAGAGCGCAAACAGTTAGTTATTTGTAGTAAATAAGCTAATGCATCATTTGGCATTTTAGGCATTTGTTGAAGATGTTTGGATTCCAGAAGCGGGAACCTGATGTCATTCAGCGGTTGCGAAGCGAGTTTGTGTCTGTTCTGTCAGTGCCACTGCTGGATGCCTCTACCGGACTGCTCAGTCCAATTCGGCCTGATGTTCTTCTAGCGATCGACCAGAAAGCCTGCGCTATCCTCAGCAAATCTGCGTATCTGAAGCATCCTGATTCAGAAGGGCTCTACACTGTAGTCGAGAACACACGAAACTACAAAATCACAAAGAAAGCTATCGGCATTTGGTTGTGTCACTGCTCCGAATTTGGTTCCAAAGCAGGGTAGGCATTGTTAAGAAATTAGCCTACAGATTTGTTTGTTATCGCTGCAGGCACTTCTGCCAGCACACAGTAGCCGTTGCTGAGAAAGAAGGAGAGCTTGGCAACCACCTCGAATATGTTCATCAACAACTAATCGGATGTGACGAAAATCAAGCCATTCAGTCGCATATCAAGACACAAAAATCCGGTGCTGTTCAAACTTTATAATGAGCGTTTTAAATATGTGCTATTCTTATCATATTGATTTATACAACAGAAACAGAGAATCGGAAAGATTATTATATAACCAGATTTTATATTATATAACCAGATTTTAGGCACGAAGAGAGGGCGTTACGGTCGGGCTGTTGCCGGAAATACAACCATTCAGAGTGTTTTGTTGCCTCCAGTTTCTAAGGCGGCAGACTATGACGGTGCATACGGTCATGGTGCCTCAGCTGGCGGTGATCATGGTGCTGACGATGGCTGTCCCGCAACCCCGTATCGGAGGGATGGCCTGTTGATTCCAAGCCAGTCGCAGGTCGAAAAGTTCCGTAAGCCCAATAGAGCCCCTGCGTTCACTCAGCCATACCATAACGAAAAACCGTTTGAACTGAAGTTTCTTCGCGACGTGCGGGCAGCTGGCTCGAAGTGCCGAATGTGTACGAAGTGCAAGGTAAGGATTGGCAGGGCTGTTGGGTCGGTTGTTTCCTCGTTTTTTCAACTTTTTCCGCTAAAAAGCCGGTTTTTTCCTAGGGGCTCGGAAAAAACTCAAGCAAGTTTTTAACTGAAACAGGCACAATAACTAGTTAAATTCACTTTAAATGCTTTGAATTTACGTTAATAGAAGCCTTACAAGCATTTTCCTGGCATAACTTTGCTGTTTTTGGCAAAAAATACCGGTACCATTTTCAGGCAACTTCTATTATTGTATTTTTGTTGTTTTAAAATCAAATTACTACTCTAAAAGATGAAATCAGTCCATTTTGTAATAAAACTCACGTTATTTCGTTGAATTCTGCAATATAAAGGGATTGTTTAAAAAATTTTCTGTCATCTCGGAAAATAACCGAAAAAAACCGGCTTGGGGTTTTCCCCGGAAAACAAACAGCCCTAATGCAGGGTTTGGTGGGAAATTTCGGTTAATACAGTCCCGCTCTCAAACAGCTCGACCAACTGCTAGAATTGGACGAAAATTGGGCCAACAACCAGGCATTCTTTGCACGCGATTGTTGGCCGTGTTTATGGGGTGCGGGCTCGGCGTTAATTGCTGTTGGTGTGTAGGCCGATCTGACTGTTGGCCGCTACTTGGTCTTATTGGTCCCTACTCTTTTAGGCTCTGTTACATACCAATGTGGTTCGCGTTGAGGGCAAACAATTGATTGCATTGCATTCTAAACACTGACCGGCGGCCGGTTTACCTAATAAAATTGCGCGCACTGTTTTCTAAGCACTGACCGGCGACCGGTTTACCTAAAAAATTGCGTGCACTGCTTTCTAAGCATTGACCAGTGGCCGGTTTACCTAATAAAATTGCGCGCCCTGCTTCTAAGCACTGACCGGCGGCCGGTTTACCTAAAAAATTGCGCGCCCTGCTTTCTAAGCACTGACCGGCGGCCAGTTTACCTAAAAAATTGCGCGCACTGCTTTCTAAGCATTGACTGGTGGCCGCTTTACCTAATAAAATTGCGCGCACTGTTTTCTAAGCACTGACCGGCGACCGGTTTACCTAAAAAATTGCGTGCACTGTTTTCTAAGCACTGACCGGCGGCCGGTTTACCTAATAAAATTGCGCGCACTGCTTTCTCAAGCACTGACCGGCGGCCGGTTTACCTAAAAAATTGCGCGCACTGCTTTCTAAGCTTTGACCAGTGGCCGGTTTACCTAATAAAATTGCGCGCCCTGCTTTCTAAGCACTGACCGGCGGCGGTTTACCTAAAAAATTGCGCGCCCTGCTTTCTAAGCACTGAACGGCGGCCAGTTTACCTAAAAAATTGCGCGCACTGCTTTCTAAGCATTGACTGGTGGCCGGTTTACCTAAAAAATTGCGCGCACTGCTTTCTAAGCATTGACCGGCGGCCGGTTTACCTAAAAAATTGCGCGCACTGCTTTCTAAGCACTGACCGGCGGCCGGTTTACCTAAAAAATTGCGCGCACTGCTTTCTAAGCACTGACCGGCGGCCGGTTTACCTAAAAAATTGCGCGCACTGCTTTCTAAGCACTGACCGGCGGCCGGTTTCTTGAAATAACGGTGGCCCTACAAAGTCGTAAAACGTGCTTAAATTTGTGTGAAAGTTTTGCTAGTTAATTGTAACAGGTGCAGTAGACCTCAGCGGCAGCCGCGCGCAATGCCCCAACGGCCGGCGGTCTGTTGGCGGCGGTGTTGTCGTTTTGTTGTTGGTGTGGGTCATTTGTGGGTCCTGTTGGTGACCCAGCGCGCCTGTTGGCTTCGTTGGCGATATTTGCCAATATTGGCCAATATTGGCTGTTGGTCGAGCTGTTTGAGAGCGGGACTGTATGTACAATACCATTGATCGATTTTCGGCACTTCTGTTGGTTGACATGCTGAATCCACCGGAGGATATTGTGTTGATGCATGAAGAGCGCCACTGGATTCCTCCGCGAGCGTGTTACTCCGGCCCGGACCGCTGCCATAATCTGATTATCCACGCACGTTACGAATGTCTGGTCGAACGGTAAGGTGTAGGACACTGTGTAATAAAAACATAAGATTATGTTTACGTACATTCTTAGATACCCGTACGTTCGTTTGGATCGGATCCAAGTGGAACACGATGTGTATGCTCGCCTGACCGAAGAACACAAACGGCACCTGAAGGAGCAATTCGGATTTGTCTTCTAGATGCACAGTTTTTATGTCTCTTGTTAGTATGCTGTAGTACATAACCGTAGCTATCCGATAAACATGTGCATTGTACCAATGTGTTCCAGCTATTAAGTCCGCCCGAAAGGGTGTAGTACAAAACCGTTTCCACCAGGGTATGCACGCTACTGGGTACCGTTAGGGATTCAATCGAATACACAATACTGAATAGGATTTTCGGAACCGAATAATGGAATCTGAAGGTTTTCAGCTGTAAATTACACAATTTTCTCATGAAAATTTGATCTAAAACATTGTTTTGTATAGGACTTAAACATGTTCGATTTAAGCTGGCAAGAAACAAAAGAAAACTGTTTCAGACAACCGTTTAAGGCGTTGGCAGAATTGATGCAAATTTTAACCATTGCATTGCATGGGCCGGAAAAATCCGGAGGGGGTGGTATGGAGACCTCGGGGTGGGGGTCCCAAAAAAAAGGCCAAAAAAACGCCTATTTTGCCTTAAATAAGCGAAAATTTTCTCCCTCCGGGAGGTCGGGGAGTGGGGGTATGGCTGGCCGAGGGGGTGGTATTGACCGGCGAGGTGAGGGGGTATACCACCCCCACACCCCCGTGGCCCATGTATGATTTTAACTCAATCAAACTGTGTAATAGCCAGTTACATAACCGAAAAGCAGAGAGATTATTTCTATTTTTAAACATTTTGTGGCCAAGTGCGTTAAAAAGCAGCAAAATATTGAGTTTTATACGGTTATTTTATTCGGTACCACATATACCGAAACCGAATAGCTGAAAATACCGAATTATTCGGTTCATACCGAGCAACACCGAAATTCGGTTGTATCCCTATCTCTAAATCACCGTAGCACCGTCGGTCACATCGAACTAGTGGGGGGAAATGGCCGATTTTCGGCAGACGGCGTTTAAAAACGGAAGAGGAGAGCAACAGGAGTACGGTCCGATGAGACCGACGGTGCTGCGGTGCTGCGGTCCCGACGGTGCTTTTTATCTTTTGCCCACAAAAATGCTGGGCAGTCGGGGGGCGGGCGGGCCACTACTACCCTGGCTGCTCTATCAAATTTGTTCTTCAGGAATACCAATCAATTGTAAGACTGAGCGCACCGTTTCTCTATAAAATGGCCACCCTACCGTCCTGGCCGCACAAACACTAATCTCCCTCCAGGCACTAACCATGTTAGGTGGGTAGCGTGCCACTCAAACCCTAGTTTCTTCAAGCTCTGCTTAAACAAATTTTTGGCTTGCAGGTACAATATAGCCTATTGTACATACGCATATGAACACTGTTTAATTGGAAGTAATAAAATTGGGACGTTATAATTGGCTTACATACATCTGATCTGCTAGCCGGTCTCAAATGATTCCTTGAATAGTTGGGTGGCCTATACGGCACTAAAATTGTCGAATAAGGAGGCTTCGTTTCATAGCATACATTGTAGATACGAAAACTGTTTATTTTTTACCCACACAGCAGCAGAAAATCGTGTAATTCAATCTGTTCACCGTTCGTACGAGTAGAGCATTATCTTGGTCAACAAATTTTGAAAACGTGCCTTTATTTAGCAACAAAACGTGTGTCCTCTAGTTCTTGTTGATCGGGTAAACCGAACCCATACCGAAAAATGGGTATTTTTGGGAATACCTACGATTCCAGGTATTTTAATAAATACCCATACCGGGTATACCGATTATTTTGGGAATACCCAGGTATTTGGTATTTTTCGTCCAACTTAGTACAATTTTATCGAAAATTCCCTATGATCACAATGTTTTCTTTGTAATTTTACATTTTTGGAGCATGCAGAAACACATTTTTATTACGATATCCTTTCAAAATACCGAATTTGAAGAATTTTTAGTCTTTTGACCCTACTTCCTGTCCCAAACTTGCTTTGTCATTAGAAAGCGTTGGTCTAGTTTTTGGCTTAACTTCACACTGCTCCTAATAATCAAGTCTCTATGTACTTGATGTACAGTACATTCACAATCAACAGAATAGCCCCGAATTTTGTTACTACTCGTTAGATCTCATACTGTAGTAGGCCTTAAACTACAGTACAATTAATGGAAGAATTTGTTTTAGAAAAAATTATTTATAGAAACGATTTTCACTTCCGTAAAACTGAAAAGAACAATTACAAAAAATTTCTAATAAAGAGTAAATCCCATTGCTTTTGATGAACTTCCTACCCTATGACCTTGAAAATGACTAAATCTATGGCCTTGTAAACGGGAAATTCAGTGTTTTGACTCTGTAAAACATTTTCAGCAAACACCGAATAAATACCGGTATACCGTTCCTAATAGTTCTTAATTAACGGTTGGTTCGTAGTTCTTAGTTTACAAGTGTACACACACACGCGCACGTGTTACTGTAAATACTCCTGTCCGTCAGCTTGTTATGTTTGTGAACCGTGCCTTAGTTCATAGTTCTTAGTTGACAGTATGAACGCCCTACTGTTAGTTCTTTTTCCAGATTTTTAGTTCACGCCTTATGGTCTGTTCTTGACGCTGCCAAGGAACCGCTCGGTGCTCCTGGTGAGCTCTTTTAGATGATACTGACAGCTAAAGATCGGTTGGTTAAACTAAAGCTGGATGTTAAGAAAATTTTGAGGAATTCGGGTGCACCGTACCCGCCCTCTATACTCTCTGGCTGGATACGCCAGTGCCGACAGAGTACCAATGTACCCGTTACTGCAAATGGATGTGTGATTATGAACGGAAATTATAGCCAAATATTAGGATATATATGAAAGCAGGCTAGTGGCACCAAATATGACCCGAATTCTAGGCAAGTGATCGAGCACTAAAAATCGCTCAAAAGTCGCTAATTTGGGCTGTAATACAGCTAAAAAGTGCTGTTTTACCGGCGAATTTGGCAATTTTTGTGTCTGAAATTGCAAAAAATTGCTTACCACAAAAATCGGAGGAGGTCTGGCCTAAGTCGGCTGGGGGGCAGAGCCCTCAGACCCCCTGTTACATGTGTGCTTAATGGTTTGATCGAAGGCGTTGGGGTACCACCTGAGGCCTCGATCGAACGGATACTGTACATATTGTTATTTCTCTGACTGAATAATTGAGTTTAGCTGTTCTTCAGGGAGCGTAAACAGATTTCGTCAGGGTTTTTCGATTCGGCGTCAGAAAGATTCACTGAAATGACGCTCCACCGCAAAACCACGCTCGACGCTCGTCTCTCTCCTCTCTGCCAAATCGATTTTCGAGCGAGAGATTGACGAGGAGAGGACAGAAGAGAGCCGGTCGAGAATTGTTGTTGTTTATTGAACTGCCCAACTTGGCATGACGAAGAGCAGTGTGGCAAAAAGTTGGCGCGTATTATTATAAGTTTAAAAAGTAAAGTTAGCCGTTTCAGAGTGTCCGGCCCGATGGATTAACTCAACTGTTTTGTTTAGCCTAAATGGCTTCCAGCTAAAATTCCGCACATTCTCCTACCCATTCCTTCCGCCTAGTTCAGTTAGTTTAGTTCCTTGTCTGTCCATAGTTGCGCTGTGGTTACTTCAGGAAAATACACCAGCTTCTATTCATTAATTAATATTACAATTGATAGAGCAATTCCAGGAAACGGTGCTACCTGCCTGTTTAGCTGTTTTTGAGTGTCGCCATGGCATTTCTCAAAGTGTTCATTGATTATTTGAACCACAGGCCACCGGCGTTCGGTGTATAACGAGCAAAAGCCGTGCCCTGCTTGACTGGCTGTTCCGTGCGGTTTCAGCCTTAGCTTTGCGGCCTGTAATTGGGGCTTTTTGTTGAGCTACGTGCGGCTACAATTAGCTCGCTCTGTTTAGCTGACTTTCGTCACTGGGTTCAGTTGCTAGGCTTCTTAACCGACTTGTTGACCTTCGTAATCAACCTAATGCCTGCTATTCGTGTTCCCCAACAATTGTTTTGATCAAAAATTGAAAACTGTGGTAGTTGCAAAACTTTGATTTCTAATGGCTTAAAAAGCAGCAGGGCTCAGCTGGCTTTCTACCAGCTTCTGTAGGTGTTTAAAAATTTCATTTTAGCCCTAACCGACCTAGGCAGACTTTTCCTCATCCCACAAACCAAACTGGTCCGTCCTTCCAAATCGATCAATAGACCAAGTCCCAGATTTCCGAACCCATTTCCTAGGCAGAAATTTTTACAAACAATAGTTACTGTAATGTCTGTAGTTTTGCGATCCCACTGTGTCTTTGCCATACATGGGCCGGAAAAATCCGGAGGGCGTCTAGAGACCTCGGAGGGGGGTCCCCGAAATAAGTAAAAAAACGCCCATTTTGTCTTAAATAAGCGAAAATTTTCTCCCCCCGGGAGGGTCAGGGGTATGCGGTGTAAGCCCCCTCACCCCCGGCCCATGTATGGTCTTTTCCGTTTGTTTGTACACCGTACATTACTAGGGGGTTGGGGTTTACCCCTTAGCTAGAAAGGCCAAAGCCCCCTTACCCCCGAGACAGTTTAGGGCCCCCGCGACCCAAAAATACAATTTCTAGTAGCGGCTCCAGTACTGACAAACTGACTCAGAAATGACTAATTTCTAACCCTAAATTCGCTTGAAAAGCCTTTGGAAACCGAATTTGGCGTTTCCATTGCTGACATTTAAGAGAAATCGGTGTTTTAATAGTTTTTTTTATCGTTTTTTGCTTGTTTTTAGCTCCAAAATGCTATTTGGCAACTTAAAATAACGATTTTATTTTTAGCCTCCTTACGTGCTAAAAACGCATTTCCAGTTTCGTTTCGGGGGCTGTTTGAAATTTTGGCCCCCTCTGCGCGAAATCCCGCTCGCCCCCCCCCCACCTGACGAATACCTCCTTCTCCGCGCTGTTACATGTGTATTATAAATTTAGTGTTTCAGAATGATCTGAAGGAATCTCACCACCTAATAATGGGATTAATAGCTTTATTACTGGCTTTAAGTTGGCACCAGCGGACCCTTTGCCTTGGCTATGGTGCCAGTGGTGGTAGCTACGATCAGAGAAGTGAGCTTAAATTTGCCTGCGACCCGGCCGCCCCCGACAAGGTCAGTCTCTCGGCTGAGATGGCCGGTCGACAGCTGGACAGCGGAGATCGCCAAGTGGAGAATGTGGCTGTCCTGCCGTCCTGTCTCTTTCAGAATCTTACTAACTCTTGCTCCCTTTCATCTCTTATCACCAAATTCCAGGAGTCAACCGTTCAGGTCTGCCTATTACCCTCAGGCACTTAACGCCGTCCATTTATGGTACCGGTCATAATGCGTAGTTGGCCTGGAGCCAGATTAATAAAGATAGAACTGGCATGTGATACCCCTAGCACGAGCTCAATAGAACGATCCCAGAACCCTAAGATCAAGACTTAGTGTGTGCTAAACCTAAGACTTAACACCATACATGTAACAGGTCATCCGCCGATGGGGGGAGGGGGGTCTGGCGCCGGCCGGGGGGGGTCTGAGCCAAAATTTTGGGGGAGGGGGGTGGGCACTAAAAAACGCTCAAAAATCGAGAAAAATCGCAATTTTTGGCTAAAAATTGCCAAAAATCGCTAATTTGGGCTGAAATACAGCTAAAAAGTGCTGTTTTGCAGGCGATTTTGGCAATTTTTGTGTGTGAAAGTGTAAAAAATTGCAAAAATTTGCTCGAAAATTTACTTGCCAGAAAAATCGGAGGGGGGGTCGGTGAAATCGTCTCGGGGGGGGGGGGGGGTGTCCCCCATCTGGGGGGGGGGGGTCTGGCCAAAGTCGGGGGGGGGCAGACCCCCCAGACCCCCCTGTTACATGTATGCTTAACACGTGCTAAGGGTCTCTCAATCGTTCTATTGAGCTCGTGCTAGGGGTATCACATGCTAGTTCTATCTTCATTAATCTGGCCCCAGGCTGTAGGTGCTAATTTTTTCGGGAGATTCAAATTTAGGCGGGAAGTTTAAATTTTCGGCGAAATTCTTAACATTAAAAAGCGTAATTTCCTTTTTTTAGTAAAAATCAAATTTTCGATTAAAATACTGCTGAAATCTAGTTTTCGCACAAAATATTTTCCAAAAATTTGGGGTTCAGTGCTTACTTGCGTCGGCCAAGCACGGGTGCGTAGTTTCATAGTTGCCAAAATTGGTTTCTCTGTGGCGTAAAACACACACCAGTAGGCTTCCTAACAGCTTCTGCAAACAAGTATTTGGTAGAGTTTTATTTTGTCCCGCCTGGGCCCCGGTGCATATGTATAGTACCAATACCGTTACATCTCGTTCGGGAAGTTTGGTCGCTGGTGAAGTTTGGTACCATAAATGGCATTAAGTGTTTGACTCTCATATTATGCAGGGTGTTTCAATATCTATACCCAAAAATTTTCTTAGTACGCCAAAAACCGTCCCAATTATGGAGGTGCCCAGTCCTGCTTATGGAAGTTCTGCTGTAGCACAGGAGTAATATAGTAGTATTTTTTCTTCTGGCATCTAAATATCCCAGACAAAAAGTCCGTTTGCTGTTTTCTATTGATTAGGGACCGTCCATAAACTACATCGTTCGAAAATTAAATATTTTGGACCCCTCCCAACTTTTTTTCGCTCACAGACTTAACTTAGAACTGCTAGAAACTCGATATTAGAAAATCTTCAACAAAGTTGACAAGAGAAACTTTTTTTGACAGTGAGCACACTACTGCTGTATTGGGTATAAATGTTTGGACACCATATGAATTGGGCAACCATTGAAACTGAAAAAGATGATTGCAGGAGGCGATAATTAAAAGAAGTTACATGTTGGTGCTGAATCCATGTACGGTCAATGAGAATGCGTTTGTGACTAAGTTGAAAAACGAGCTTAGAACCATGCGTGGTGTAATAGACCGGCTCTATGTTATTTTCGGCCAGGCTCGGCCTACTGGATCTCAACAAATTCATGGTTCCGATGGTACGTTCGAGTATATCTCTCTATCTACAGAGTGTGCGAAAAAGCAACCCTGCGTATTTTCTAAAGTAGCAACCGAACCGTGCATCTGATTTGAATGGAAGGCAAATAAATTTCTAAAGGATTGGTGCATTTTCAATTAAGATACGCTGCTTAGTTCCCGAGATATTTGCTCTCAAAGTCAAAAGAGAGATTTTGGCAATGAACAAGACGAATTGGTTGCACTTCACAATAAAGCAGATTCCTACTGCTGGGGTTAATCAAAACCACTAAAGCCTTCAGCAGTAGGAATCTGTTTTATTCTGAAGTGCCACCAAATCGTTCTTGCTCATTGCCAAAATCTCTGTTTTGACTTTGAGGCCAAATATCTCAGGAACTACGCAGAGTATCTTAGTAAAAATTGGAACCATCTGTCAACAATTTATTTGTCTTTCATTCAATAAGTGTCATTCATATCAGCTGAGATGCATGTTTGTTACAGTATAACTCTTCTACAGCATAGAACTCTTCTGCCGCTTGTTTTTCGGGCACTCCCAGAAAATAGATGTCTCTCTCTCTTTCTGTTTTTAGCCGTAATAACAGAGATGGTTGTAGATCTGGACTGGGTTTACATTACGTATCGCAGTGGCGGCGGGGCCAGCTTCAGGACAGAGGCGCAGAGGTGCGAATTGAACGAAAGTCGAATAGTAGAGTCGCTGACTGGTCTGCCCACCTGCCGTCTGTCGGCCGAGACCACACACGATGACGCACACAGTTTGCGACACTTTTCTAAGACCTCTGTGCTCTTCGTCAGCGTTTCTTTCATTATTCTCATGGTCATTTCTCTGGCTTGGCTCGTTTTCTACTACGTACAGCGGTTCAGATACGCCCATGCCAAGGACAGACTGGCGGTTAGTTCTCATTCTTACCTCATTTACCTCTGCGTTATGGTTGGTGCGGTCCCTGGGAAGTCAGGGAATTTGGTTGTCTGGTCAGGGAAAAATTTGATAGCAGCAGAAACATCTCGCCGCCAAATGGTCGTGTTGTTAGAACTTTACACAACCCCCTTTTGAAGATCGGTCTTCTGACTTTATACTAGTATTTAAACTGGAAATTTGCCATCTGAATACCGTCTAGATGCGTTTTACAAGCCAATTGTTTAAAAATTTTCTCAGATTGGTTGCAGTTTCCTCACCCAGGGAATTTTGATTTCGGTTATTTAATAGTCAGGGAAAGCTCAGGGAATTTTGCTATACAAAAGCCGCTGGAACCAAATGCTCTAACATGGGAAACGTCTCCGGCTCATACCTACCCTCCGTCTGCCCGCCGCTACCCCGTTAGGAATTTTTAGGAATAATTTTGAATAAATAGTATGCCTGGATCAGGTGTAAATGAGCCATACATGTACTAGGGGGGTTTGGGGGGCAGACATGGGCAAAGGGGGGGGGGGGCTGAGGGGGGGGGTTGGCCCCCCATCAGGCTCTGATCTACCCCCCATCAGCCGGCCGCTACCCCCCCCCATCAGGAATTTTTGGGAAGAATTTTGTATGGAAAATTATGAGAAAAATATGCCTGGAATAGGCGTAAATGAGCTCAGAATAGCTAATTTTAACTTATTTTAATGAAAAATAAGCCAAAAAACCCTGATTTTCGCCAAAAATCGGACTTATTTGGCTTTCCACCCCCCTCAGCCCCCATCAGGCGCTCTTACCCCCCTCAGCCCCCCTCAGGAATTGAAAATTCATACCCCCCATCAGCCGAAATGCTAGCCCATGTCTGTTTGGGGGTTACCCCCTGCTGGAAAGGCCAAACCCCCCTCACCCCCACCCCCCGAGACAGGTTAAGGGACCCTCCCGACCAAAAAATACAAGTACAAGTAGTGGCTCCAGTATTAACAAACTGGGTCAGAAATCACTAATTTTTAGCCTAAAATTCACTTGAAAAGCCTTTGAAACCGAATTTGGCGTTTCCACTGCTGATTTTAAGGAAAATCGGTGTTTTTGGAAGCTCTTTTTGTCATTTTTTGCTTGTTTTCAGCTTTAAAACGCTATTTGGCAGCTTAAAATAGCGATTTTTAGCGTCCTTACTGAAAAAAACGTGCTAAAAACGCATTTCTAGGCGTTTTGGAGCTTTTCGAAATTTGGGGCCCCCCTCGAGGCATGTTCCCGTTTCCTCCTTTCCCATTTCCTCTTTTCCCGTTTCCTTCTTTCCCATTTCCTCCGTTCCCGTTTCCTCCTTTAGGAGTCCCGTTTCCTCCTTTTTCAGTTTTTTTTGCGTTTTAGCAAAATTTAGACTGCTTTAAGGTTTTCTATGATGTTAGAATAGCGCTAGTCTTTAGTTCTAACTAGCACACATACGAATGACGCAAAGACACATACACACATTTATAAATCAGCAAAAATAGTGATTTTTAGCGTCGTTACTGAAAAAAAACGTGCTAGAAACGCATTTCCAGCCGTTTTGAAGCTTTTTGAAATTTTGGACCCCCTCTGGGCAAAACCGCCTCGAACCCCCTACCTGAGGAAAACCCCCATACCCCCTCCCCCAGGTCGGCCCGGAGCTGTTACATGTATGAGGTGTTGCAACGCCACCGGATGTGATCCAGTTCCGGGTTTGCTTGAATCTTAAAGTATCTTAGAGTAACATTTCTTTTGTTCTTTGTAATTGCACTTGTAATCGCCGTTTGTTGGGAACCCATTGTTGGGCAGCGTTTGTCGGGCCGCCGGCCGGTCCTGCTAGTAGGGAACGACCGGAATTCCGATTCCGATTCCGATCGGAACTGGCAGTTCCGATTCCGATTCCGAACTCAGAGGTCTCGGAATTTTTCGGAATTTTTGCTAAATTTTTAGGAAATCAAACACCACTTCCTGCGTGCTATTGCCTGTCTTCTTTGCTGTGCAATGGACAATCTACATAGTTTAGTAATCCATAACCTACTGTAATCGCACTAATTAAAAAATATATGTTAGCACTACTCCGTTGTGGAAGCACCTGAGTCTGAAGAACTCGGTAGTCTTCAAACGCCTCCAAGATTTTGATCAAAGCCAGTGAACAGACGTTTAAAGTGGCAAAACACATTTTGGAACGCGACAAAAGTCACTTGAAGCCTGAAAAATAGAGTGCGAACAATACCTGAAAAACCCAATACCCCAATACCAATACCTGAGACTCGCAATACCCAATACTTGCGTAACTGAGCCAAAAATTGCATTTCAGTGAAAAGGTACATTCCAGTGGTGTACACAGGATTTCTTTCACAGGGATTAAAATTTCGAAGAGGCTTGGTTGGGCCATTGTCCAACTTGGGTGAGATATTTTGAAAAATTAGCCTCTAGAAGCCGTTCTGGAGGGTAAAATAAGCAAAAATTAACAGTTTTAGTCCATACATGATCTACTGTATTACAGTGTTTCTTATTTTCGGCAGATTTTTTCTTCTTACTCCACCGGAAACAGTTATACCAGACCGCACCCCCTGGGTACAGCACTAATACATTCTGTATCCTTAGAAATGACAAATTTCAATTGAATCACAAACGTTTATCTTAGATAAGAACAGAGAAATTGCACTAATTACTGGTGTACTACTTAGAAAGCAAACAGTATAAGACAGTCTTAACCTTTAGTTTATTAACGCTAAAACGGCTTTCTATACCTACTGTAATCATCGGTGAATGGTCGATTTTTTCAGGTCAGTTTTTCAGTTCAAGAGAGATTTTTATAAGTCCTAATTAGTACTACTGGGTATTGGGGCATAAAAAACCCAATACCAAACCTGGAAAGCACCCCCAAAACACCCACTACCCAATACCAGTTCGCACTCTACTGAAAACGTTGAAAAATTGTTGTTTTTAAAGTATAATTTACACGCTTTTAATTTTACCTATTGATGTTGGCGATTTTAATGCATTGTTATCGTTTGACATGGTGATTTGTACTGGATGTTTGCATGAAATTGTAAAGAATGGTTGCATAAACACTGTTTCGTTGCCAAAAACAGGTTATTCCAAAATTTTAAGCCGATTTTCAAAAAAGTTCCGATTCCGAAAAATTCCGATTCGGAACTGTACTTGAGTTCCGATTCCGATTCCGATCGGACCCAAAAATCCGGTTCCGGTCGTTCCCTACCTGCTAGGCCTGGAAACAACATGGAAAGAACATATTAAAGCAGTCTGATAATAATGCAATACTAGCAGAGCAGTAAAGCGTGGCGCTCTTCTAACATCATAGAAAACTTTAGAGCAGTCTGAATTTTGTTCAAACGCAAAAAACTGAAAAAGGAGGAAACGGGACTCTTAAAGGAGGACCCGGGAAAAGAGGAAATGGGAAAGGAGGAAACGGGAAAAGAGGAAACGGGAAAGGAGGAACCGGGCACAAACCCCCCTCGACCCCCCACCTGTGGAAACCCCCTCCCCCATGTCGGCCCGGAGCTGTTACATGTATGAAATGAGCTCAGAATAGCTGATTTATTTTAAGCAATTTTAGCGAAAAATAAGCCTAAAAACGTTGATTTTAGAAAAAATCGGACTTTTTGGCTTACCAACCCCATTAGCCGCCGCTACCCCCTCAGGATTTGAAAATTTAGCACTCAATCGTAATTTTAGCCCATATCTGCTTCTGGTCTAAGTTAAAAGTTCGTTTGAAGCTTAGATTTAGGTTCCGACCTTGCCGTAAGGTGTCACGCTGGTGAGCTTTTTGTCTTGTCGATAGCTTTTTCTTCTGTCATTCAACGCTTCCTGACTGGCTTTCTGTTTGCTCAGTTCAAGTCACACGTATGTAGTGAAAGTGCGCTTGACCGGGTTCTCTTTGACCAATGGCCAGCCGATTTTTCTTGCCCCTCCCACTTTTCTCAGTCACGGGTTTGGCTCACCCTGCAGCATCGTAATGCTGTGTTTTTCCGCTGTGTCTGAGCCCGAATTGAACCTCAAGGGGTTGGGTACTGAAAATGCTCCAAAATCGCGAAAATAAACGTACAAAATCGCTAAATTGGCCTGAAAGGGCTGTTTTACAGGCGACGTTGGCAATTTTTGTGTCTGAAATTGCAAAAAATCACAAACATTTGCTCAAAAATTACTTGCCAGAAAATCGGACGGGAGGTGGGTGGAAGAATCGTCTTGACCCCAGACCCCTCTTACATAATACACGTATGAACGTGTATATCCATACTTTTGGAGACCTATTTTCTCAAAAGTCGGTAATTAAGAATAGGACAGAACCAAAAACAAAAAACAGTCTGCCAATCACCAACTCGGTTCAATCGAGAGATAGGATTAATTTAGATTTTCTTTTCTCTCTGTCCAATTAGGTGTTTGCTGCTGTCAAAGTCTGCACGTTGCTGTCTTAACCAGAAGTGCAGTGCGTCAGTCAGTTAGAGAAGAAAAAGGTTGCCAGAGTTTTATTGACCGGCCGGCCACAGCCGAGCTGAGCCGAGCGGCCAATCGATCGGCCGTGTGGGCTGGTGCAGCAGCTGCTAGTGAAGCAGGGAGGGAAAAGCCGAGAAATCGACCGTTTGCTGCCCCGGGTCCAAAGGGACCGCTCTGCTCTTATGAATTACAAATTTGACAAATAACCGCCGAGCCTAATTAGTGCTCGGCAGCACGTCTGTTTATTATTGCTGTTTATATGCGCCCACCTCTAGGCTATCAACTGCTGCTATTCATTCGGTTTGACAACAAGTCAGTGTCCTAAAAATTTCGGTTCTTCCTTGATATCGGGAGAGTTAGGTTTTTTGTTTAGACTATCTGTGTTGTTTTTTTTGTTTGGAACCGCATCGGTTGGAGACTTTGCACAGCTTAGTCCGGCAAAGTGAAATGAAAGAAAACAAGAACTGTAATTTCTGCAGAGTAGTAGTATTCAGATCTGACTTAAAAGCTTGAAGTGTAGCATACATGGGCCGGAATAATAGGTTGGGGTTAGAGTGCGAACAATACCTGAAAAACACAATACCACCAATCATACATGTAACAGGGGGGTCTGCCCCCCCACCCGACTTAGGCCAGACCCCCCAGATGGGGACCCCCCCCGAGACGTTTTCACCGACCCCCCTCCGATTTTTCTGGCAAGTAAATTTTCGAGCAAATTTTTGCAATTTTTTACACTTTCACACACAAAAATTGCCAAAATCGCCTGCAAAACAGCACTTTTCAGCTGTATTTCAGCCCAAATTAGCGATTTTTGGCGATTTTTAGGCCAAAAATCGCGATTTTTCTCGATTTTTGAGCGTTTTTTAGTGCCCACCCCCCTCCCTCAAAATTTTGGCTCAGACCCCCAACCCCCCATCGGCGGATGACCTGTTACATGTATGCCACCAATACCCATAGCTTGGCCAAAAATTGCATTTCAGTGATGCAGGTACGATTTTTTGTGCTTGGATCATAATTTTAAGAAGCCTGTTTGGGCGAGAAAATTTTGAAAAAATGGCTTTTGAGAAAGCGTTTAGAGGTATTCTGAGTGTAAAATTAGCAGAAATTAACAGTCATAGTACTCAACAATGCATAGTTCAGTTGCGTTATTTTCGACTAATTTTTTCCTAACTCGGCCGGAAAGGGTGTACCTCCCAAATAGATGTACGGTACTGGTACGTTCTGTATCGTTAGAAATGGCTCAATTTTATTTAGATAAAAATAGGAAAATTAATTACTGGTGTACTACTTTTAAGAAAAGCGGGGCCCTTTTAACAAATTCTACTAACTTTTACTTGATTAACGCATTTGACGTTTGCGGCGTTTGACAATTTTTGTTGTCTCAATTGGTAGAATGTCTGGCCACTAAAATAGCTGCGCAGAAAGTCTCGGGTAGATAGGTTGGCCTGGCCCAGTTCTAGTGTGTCGGCCGCATATGCGAGAACGAGAAAACCTACTCAATAACGTCTGCGCTTGTGAATAGAATTGTGCAGGCGGGCAGACGAAGCAAAAACGAAGTCGCGCAGATGGTTCGGCTGTTTTTATAATAAATGTTCGACTGTTTGTTGTTATGTCGAGTGAGTTGAGCTTTTTCAGCGTCGCTTGTTCAACGCAGCTAAGAAAGCCCTCACGAAAATCCCGACCAAACCGCTACGCCAGGGCGATAAGGAGTTGGACACCGATTGTCCGGTCTGCATTGATCCTTACACGTGCGGCGATATCGTCAGGGTTCTCGCTTGCAAGTCTGTCCTAAATAAACTTTTAACTGTTCTTTATTGTGTCATTTCAGACATGTCTTTCATAAGTCGTGCGTCGACCCCTGGTTGCTAGAACATCGAACGTGTCCTATGTGTAAAATGGACATTCTAAAGGCTTTCGGATATTCGGTTAGTTTGGCTTTCTTACCTGTGCAATTGTTTGAATAACGCTAAGCTTCACATACACCATGTCTGTTTTCCTGTCTGTCTGTCTGTCTGTCTGTCTGTCTGTCTGTCTGTCTGTCTGTCTGTCTGTCTGTCTGTCTGTCTGTCTGTCTGTCTGTCTGTCAGTCAGTCAGTCAGTCAGTGTCTGTCTGTCTGTCTGTCTGTCTGTCTGTGTCTGTCTGTCAGTCAGTGTCTGTTTGTCAGTCAGTGTCTGTCTGTCAGTCAGTGTCTGTCTGTCTGTCTGTCTGTCTGTCTGTCTGTCTGTCTGTCTGTCTGTCTGTCTGTCTGTCAGTCAGTCAGTCAGTCAGTCAGTCAGTCAGTGTCTGTCTGTCTGTCTGTCTGTCTGTCTGTCTGTCTGTCTGTCTGTCTGTCTGTCTGTCTGTCAGTCAGTCAGTCAGTGTCTGTCTGTCTGTCTGTCTGTCTGTCTGTGTCTGTCTGTCAGTCAGTGTCTGTTTGTCAGTCAGTGTCTGTCTGTCAGTCAGTGTCTGTCTGTCTGTCTGTCTGTCTGTCTGTCTGTCTGTCTGTCTGTCTGTCTGTCTGTCTGTCTGTCTGTGTCTGTCTGTCAGTCAGTGTCTGTCTGTCAGTCAGTGTCTGTCTGTCTGTGTCTGTCTGTCTGTCAGTCAGTGTCTGTCTGTCTGTCTGTCTGTCTGTCTGTCAGTGCCTGTCTGTCTGTCTGTCTGTCTGTCTGTCTGTCTGTCTGTCTGTCAGTGTCTGTCTGTCTGTCAGTGCCTGTCAGTGCCTGTCTGTCTGTCTGTCTGTCTGTCTGTCTGTCTGTCTGTCTGTCAGTGTCTGTCTGTCTGTCAGTGCCTGTCTGTCTGTCTGTCTGTCTGTCAGTGTCTGTCTGTCTGTCTGTCTGTCTGTCTGTCTGTCTGTCTGTCTGTCTGTCTGACTTGTCGAGTTGTTGGCTCAGTGGTTAGCTCGCTGTCTTTAGTCACGCACGGCGGCCCCAGCGCTTGTTTGTGGGTTCGAAACCTGTCGAGACACAAATCCCAACCCAGGCAGTCGAAAGTCAGCAATGGCAAGTAGATAAATGGGGACCAAACCTTAGCTGCCTTGCACACACCGACAGCAAAAGGGGAGGGTTGTTGTTAAGGAGGCTGCCGGACCTTCTGTCTCTTCCTGCTCTATAGCAGTTGGCTACTCCTAGTCCGAAAGGACAAAATGTTACACGCGATTTTAGCAATTTTAGTGTGTGAGATTGTAAAAAAAACTAAAAATTTTCTGAAAAATACTTGGCCAGAATTATCGGAGGGGGTCGCAAAATTCGTCTCGTGGCAGGAATTATTGCCTAGGTTAGATAGGGGGGGGTAGAACACCGGACCCCCTGTTACATGTAAAGTACCTGTAACTAGCACGTGGCACGATTTCTAAAAAATGTTTTGTCAAAACAATAATTTCGACCTTCAAAAAGATTTTTTAACAACTGTGGTTACGTGTACGATTTCATACAACGTGTTTAACGTTTTGTACCTGCTAATAATGCAGTACAGACAAAGGCCCCAGACGATTGCTAATTTTTGTCCTTTCGGACTAGGAGTAGGCAACTGTTATAGAGCAGGAAGAGACAGAAGGTCCGGCAGCCTCCTTAACAACAATCCTCCCCTTTGTAACGGTCCCACTCGGCAATAGCAGCAACTTCTGGAACTGGCTTGGTAGATTGAGTTCTAGCGGCGAGACAGAGCGACGATTTGCAGCTACTTTGTGTGCTTGTGCCAAGACCGAGACCAGTTTAGACTTTAACGTGCCTTCAGTGAGCAGCAGACACAACACAACACACGGGCGCGTAGACAGATTAGGCGACCGTACTACACAGCAACCAAACAACACAACAACGCTGGTCGGCCAGAGCCTACAGGAAACCCAGCGCTACAACACACAGCAGCGTACAGAGCCATCGCAGCAGCGGCCCAATCGATATCTGACAGGCCTCTGTGACGGAAGTGGGCGGAGCTAGATCCATCAGTCTGACAGTTCAGCCGCAAACCAACGTCGGAGCCCAAACAACAGTCCTGCCCGATAGCAATTGCAGGCCATTCGAGCTGGGGACGTTACAGCTCCCTTCTGAGGCTTGACGTCCTCGGCAAGCGTTGTATGTGAGCTCGAATGGACTGTTGGCTGCGCCGCTCCCTTCTGAGGCTTGAACTTCTCAGTAGATCTTAATCTGGGTCGACTCTTCTTTTCTGGCCTTAAACAGCTGCTTCGCTTTTGACACAGTTATACAATAGAATACCAGAACAAAATAATTGCGTTAAGGGAACAAACAAATAACGAGTGAATATAAAAACCTAACATAGTGAATATTGACATTTTCAATAAACACAATGACAATAGACTGATGAGAGTTCAACCTTCTCCCTGACGCGGTCGACATGGGAGCACAAAATCTGCGCTTGTTCCACTTCCAGCGGTCAGACACTTGTCTTGTTTTCCGTTGAACTCACTAGGATTTGGATGCAAGCAGCTGCTCACATCCACCCTCGGCGTTCCAAAGCTGAGCTTGTTGAGTGCGCAGATAACCGATACCTCTTTTCTCTTGGACGTCACTGGGGGCATCACTGTGCCTGACGGCCACTGAGGTCGGTTTTTCCATTGACTCCATGTAGCACTACTGAACTTGTCTTTCCATCTGTGTCGATCCAACACCCATCTCATCTCTTCATCGAGTGCCGTTTTCTGTTGATTCTTTCTATTGGTAGTTCCTTCTGGCTTGTACTGATTCGCTTTCACCAGCACATTCTCTTTTCTCTCCATGACTGGCGTCTGCTTGGCACTGCCTTCTGGCTTGTACTGATTGGCCTTCACTAACACACTCTCCTTTCTCTCCCTCACTGGCTTTTGCGTTTTATCTGGCGAGTAGAGCACTTTGGCATTCGTTGTAGCTGAGGAAGTACCAATCTTGTCTTTCTGAAGTGTAGCGAAGGTTGGCGAATAGTCGACACCAACTAGACGCTTTTCAGTACAGTACAACCAAGGCTGCACTGTGCTCTCAGCGAACTGGTTAGATCCTTTCGTCTTTCTGTTGTGGTTGTTCTTTTCGGCATCAAAACTCTTGCCACTGGCTTCGAACTCCATCTTCCTTCCATCACACACTTCTTCCACTCTAGCTTCTTGCAACAACTCATCTTCAGAGCTCTCAGACAAACTCGATCGCTGCTGAGCCTCTTCACACTGTTTCTGCACCACTTGTACACTCGGCGCTTCACTGAACACACATGCGCTAATGGCTGTCACCAATTTCGGTTCTTCTGTCACCACAACTGCCACTTCTTGTCTTTTTGTGTCTTCAAACCACTCTTCAGCCCACTCGAAACACTCATCTTCCAAACAAGCGATTTGAGCCACTTGGATTGTTGTCAGCTTACGAACCACTTCAGATGGGGCAGAATCTTCCTTGTTGTCAGTGGACTGAGAAGTCGTTTCAGTAGACCATCTAGCCATGAGTTTTTGGGCTATGGGATCGTCCGGACGGTGAGCTGCGTACATTTTGGTCGAAAATCTAGCCAGTGATGACGACACCTTCTCCATTTTTCTAACAGTATAATTAACACTGCTAGAACCCACGGCTTTTGTTATCAACTCGTTGTTTACGGCTCCTCTGAACCATTCATGAAGTTGTTGAAGATGATCAATGTAGACAACAAGAATCAGAATGTGGTCATCATTGAGCACATTGGTCACGTCAATGCGGTTATGGTGTTGGATGTAGTGTTCTGCAAGCTTGAACCATCGTTTTATCTTGTCGTTCCACTCACGAAGAGCTTTTTCTGTTTCTTGCTGGTTGGTGTTTGGCGCTTTTTCCTGCTTCTTGGCGCATCTGCTAGCGGCGGTGTGTGGTTTGTCTTTGTAGACTTCACTGAGGCTTTTCTTGACTACCATATTTGGTCTGTTTTGCACAAGATCGTTGGTCTGAATCCCTGCTTCTTCTACTTCTCCAAAACTACCAAGCAGTTGAGACGAAATAGGATCACCTGAAGTGTCATCTTCGACCGCAAGCTGTGAGTCAGTTGAGAGGTCTCCAATTGACGCAGCGCGTTTCGTTAGTGGTACATCGAGCGACACATCGAACGCGCGGCTCTCTTCTAGCGGGGCGTTGGATTGTCCTCTACTCGGTTCCTCACTACACGACAACCGACGGTGCTCAATGGTAGCCTGTCCAGTGCCCTCGGCGCTCTCTTGGTCAACAGACGACAAACTTTGAACCATTTTTCGCTCCATATTCTTCTCTTTCACCTTCTTTTTCGATCCTGCAATCTCGGTGCATGAACCTCCATTTGTAACGGTTCCACTTGGTAATAGCAGCAACTTCTGGAACTGGCTTGGTAGATTGAGTTCTAGCGGCGAGACAGAGCGACGATTTGCAGCTACTTTGTGTGCTTGTGCCAAGACCGAGACCAGTTTAGACTTTAACGTGCCTTCAGTGAGCAGCAGACACAACACAACACACGGGCGCGTAGACAGATTAGGCGACCGTACTACACAGCAACCAAACAACACAACAACGCTGGTCGGCCAGAGCCTACAGGAAACCCAGCGCTACAACACACAGCAGCGTACAGAGCCATCGCAGCAGCGGCCCAATCGATATCTGACAGGCCTCTGTGACGGAAGTGGGCGGAGCTAGATCCATCAGTCTGACAGTTCAGCCGCAAACCAACGTCGGAGCCCAAACAACAGTCCTGCCCGATAGCAATTGCAGGCCATTCGAGCTGGGGACGTTACACCTTTGCTGTCGGTGTGTGCAAGACAGCTAAGGTTTGGTTCCCATTTATCCATATGCTGGTTTCCGACCTAATGCCCATGGTCTCGATAGGTTTTGAACCCGCAAACACACCGCCTCCACGGGTGCCGGAACGGCAGATCAGGCCTGTAAACTAACTTGTCAGTTCTTTTCTTGTAAACAACACCTTCTGCCCGACTGACATTACAAGACGTCGTAAAATAAATGAATCGCCACTGCACATTCTAAGGAGAAGTTGAAACAGGAGCGGGACGGGTTGTCTGGTTGGTTTGTGCCCAGTTCCGACTTTCCCATTTCCGACTTTCCCAGTTCCGACGTTCCCAGTTCCGACTTTTCCCAGTTCCGACTTTCCCAGTTTCAACATTCCCAGTTCCGACTTTTCCCAGTTCCGACTTTCCCAGTTCCGACTTTCCTGAACTTAAAACCCCTAACCCTGCGCCTGCACCTAACCACTGGCCCTAAGCCTAAACCTGAACCTGACCCCTAAGCCTGAACCTAACCCCGAAGCCTAAGCCCATACATGTACTAGGGTACTAGGGGTAACCCCCCCTGCTGGAAAGGCCAAACCCCCAAGGCCAAACCCCCCCTCACCCCCCCCCCCCCCGAGACAGGTTAAGGGACCCCTCCCCCCGACCAAAAAATACAAGTGGTGGTAGTGGCTCCAGTATTAACAAACTGGGTCAGAAATCACTAATTTTTAGCCTAAAATTCACTTGAAAAGCCTTTGGAAACCGAATTTGGCGTTTCCACTGCTGATATTTAAGAAAAATCGGTGTTTTTCGAAGCTCTTTTTGTCATTTTTTGCTTGTTTTTAGCTTTAAAACGCTATTTGGCAGCTTAAAATAGCGATTTTTAGCGTCGTTACTGAAAAAACGTGCTAAAACGCATTTCTAGGCGTTTTGGAGCTTTTTGAAATTTGGGACCCCACCAGGGCGAAACCCCCCTCGACCCCCCACCTGACGAACCCCCCCCTACCCCCCTCCCCCCAGGTCGGCCCGGAGCTGTTACATGTATGCCTAAGCCTAAGCCTGAACCTAACCACTAAGCCTAAGCCTAAGCCTGCACCTAACCACTGGCCCTAAGCCTAAACCTGAACCTCACCCCTAAGCCTGAGCCTAACCCCTAAGCCTAAGCCTCAGCCTACACCTAACCACTAAGCCTGCACCTAACCACTGGCCCTAAGCCTAAACCTGAACCTCACCCCTAAGCCTGAACCTAACCCCTAGGCCTAAGCCTGAACCGAACCACTGGCCGTAAGCCTAAACCTGAACCTCACCCTTAAGCCTAAGCCTAAGCCTGAACCTAACCCCTAAGCCTGAACCTATCCCTTAAGTCTAAGCCTAGAAGAGTCCTATCTGTATAAAATATTGAATATTATTATAAAGTCGGAACTGGGAAATGTCGGAACTGGGAAAGTCGGAACTGGGAAAGTCGGAACTGGGAACACGCCGTCTGGTTTCAGTTCAGTCACTACGACGACCGACGGGTGGAGGACGGCGATCGAGTGAGCGTGGGGGGTCGGTCGAGCGACGGTCATGGCTCTTCCAACGAGGGTTCCTACTCTGCCTATCCCTTTCCGCTTGTCACTGACTCCGACATTCAAGACCCCTTCTTTCCCAGTCCTGCCGGCTCGCCTTCCATGGTGCAGGTACCCTCTTTCTTTACTTTCTCTTCTCTCTTCCATGCAGAACCAGGGATGCCTGCCAAATTCCAACTTTGAATTTGATATGCTATGGTATAGTACTAGCTAATTCAATTTGAATTTGGCCCAGTAGTGGTAGTTTGCTGTGATGATGTGATGAAATTATGCTCAATCCACCTTTCTTGAGTTTTTCCTAATCAAAACATGCAGAAAGGATTGAGACTATACATTTGAAGTGTTATAAATATAGCCAACAAGCCAGTACTAAAATGATGACGCCTTACCAAAATCATAATTCTAGTACTAAAATATCTGGTAAAGGCGTTTTATTTTGATATGGTATAGTAGTATAGAACTGTTTTGAATTTGGTTTGGTATGGTACTAGTGCTAATTCAAAGAAACTTATGAGAAGCCTTGCTGTTTTCCTATTTAATGAGGCTAATTGTGTTAAAATTTTCTCTAGTATAATTTTTTGATCTCACTCAAATGGACGGGCAACCTACAAACATACATGTACTAGGTGGTTTGGGGATACCCTCTAGCTAGAAAAGCCCCCAGACAGTTTAAGAGACGCCCGATTTTTTCGGTACAGTACTATTAGGCGACGCCGATTAGGCGATGGTACTATTAGACGACAAAAAACACTAATAGATAATGGTACCATGACAATTAGGCAGGCGGTCCTTCCGAATCAGTCAAGGGTCAAGGGCCATGTTCAGCTGTAAGCCTAACTGCGCTATTTTCAACTTTGCATGGCTAAGTGGCACTAAAATCATGTCTCGTTAATCTTATAACTCGTTAACTTATAGCTAAACAAGCCACTTGCCCTGACTGTTTCTAAACTAAAATTCTGGCATTTGCCCCTATTGCACAGCTTGCGTCGAGCACGCGAGCGGCCGTCGACGGGTCAACCACCTATTTTCCGGTTGCTATGTTCATGAACGCACTTTGGATGCAGACGATCGCACCAATAAGTTTGCGGAAACAGCTCTCAGAGTTTCGCAGCGAGAATTTGATGCGGCGCGTCCATCCATCTGGCGCTTTATACAGTATATGTTCTGCGACATGCATACATGGGCCGGAAAATTGGGTTGGGTTGGGGTAGTTAAGGTCCAAAAATTGGGGGTGGGCCTGCCGGATTTGGGGGCCGCGGCGATTTTGGTGTGTGGGGTCAGGAACAACAGTCGCCTTCAGGTCGTTAGGGGGTAGAGCCCAAGTTGTGCATGTTTTAGTGGTAACCTACGTATGTTGCCGTACCGACTTACAGAAAAGATTATTTCTGTCGCCTAATAGTACCGTCGCCTAATAGCACCGCTAAATCGTCTAATCGGCGTCGCCTAATAGTCCTGCTTCGCGATTTTTAGCTTCGGAGCATTTCTAAATTTTTTACCGCCCTCCGGGCGAAAACCCTTCGATCCTCCCCACAAGATGGAAAACCCACCTCCCCCCAGGCCGGCCCGCACCTGTTCCATGTATGCCTATAGATCCTTATAGTCAACTGCCGTGGAGCGGAGTGTTAGAATTGAATCTAGCACTGCGCACGTGCAGGTAGAGACTGGTTATTAGACTAATGGAGTTAAGGAAGAGCTTACATATTCATGGTCGGCGGCTGAAGGGGGACGGCCAGATCTGCGTGCGTAGTTGCCTGGATATTGGTGCAAATTTTCGGTGGCATTTTTAAATTCTTGCCCAGAATGTTTCGTGAAAAATACGAAAATTTGCGCAAAGATTAAGAAATATGCCGTAAAAAACTCAAATTTTCGACAAAAAAAACCACTTTTCTAACAGAAACGGTGTCAAAAATTCGAAAATTTCAATGAAAATTTCGGGTTAGGTGCGTAGTTGCCAGGAGAAAGGCGACGCAGGACTATTAGGCGATGCCCATACATGTAACAGGTCATCCGCCGATGGGGGGAGGGGGGGTTGGGGGGGTCTGGCGCCGGCCGGGGGGGGTCTGGGCCACAAATTTGGGGGAGGGGGGTGGGCACTAAAAAACGCTCAAAAATCGAAAAAATCGCAATTTTTGGGCTAAAAATAGTCAAAAATCGCTAATTTGGGCTGAAATACAGCTAAAAAGTGCTGTTTTGCAGGCGATTTTGGCAATTTTTGCTTGTGAAATTGTAAAAAATTGCAAAAATTTGCTCGAAAATTTACTTGCCAGAAAAATCGGAGGGGGGGGGGGGTCGGTGAAATCGTCTCGGGGGGGGGGGGGGTCCCCAACTGGGGGGGGGGGGGGGGTCTGGCCTAAGTCGGGTGGGGGCAGACCCCCCCCAGACCCCCTGTTACATGTATGGCGATGCCGATTAGGCGATGCCGATTAGGCGATTTAGCGGTACTATTAGGCGATTGTACTATTAGGCGACAGGAATAATTTTTTTTCTATAAGTCCGTATGGCTACATAGGTTACCACTAAAACATAGCACAACAATACAAACAGCATAACAGCAATTAAAACAAAGCATAACAAAATAGCAAACCAATTTCAAGGACTCATTTAAAAAATAAATGCAACACCACGGATGGATAAATTCCAACTCACGGAGCACTCATTAATAGAGTAAAAAACATTTCTGCATATGTCGCCATACATGGGCCGCGGGGGGTCCGGGCGGGGTTTGCCCGCACCCCAACTTGGGCTCTACCCACCAAACAACCCCACCCACCCACCCACCCACCTGAAGGCGACCCCACACATCAAAATCGCCGCGGCTCCCAAACCGGCAGGCCCATACACGTTAATGAACGTAGCAACCGGAAAAATAGGTGGCCGACCCGACGGCCGCTCGCGTGCTCGACGCAGGCTGGGGAATAGGGGCAAATGCCAGAATCTGAGTTAGAAACAGTCAGGGCAGGTGGCTTGTTTAGGTATAAGTTAACGAGTTACAAGATAAACGAGACATGATACAGTATAGATCAAAAAAAATGTCCCATCGCTTTTTCGGCCTTCACTCAAACGTTTCGTTCTCAGTCAATTCTTTACCGATTTGGCTCAAATTTTCAGCAAAAATTACCAACATGGTTGACTAAATATTCTGCAAGTTTGGTGCGAAAATTCCAAAGGAAAAATTTTTTTTGAACCAGAAAGTGAAAATCATAGTGGTCTGTGTAAATTCAAATTTCCCGCGTAATTACGGCGCTATCGCTTAGATAGTTGCAGCAATTATCGGGCGGACATTTGGTCATAACATATTCAGACGGCAGCCCTCTGGCTAAAGGGACACTAAAATTGGGGAATTTTAAAAACATGATCGAAAATCCCATAGTTAAGAAATCTGTACATTCTGGAATCAAAGCACTGAATCAGTTGTCAATCAACACAGATTGTAGCAGGAAGTTCGACAAATGAATGAACCTAATATTTAAACTCTGTTTCACATCATAGAAACCTTCTCCACAGTGTTTTTAGAAAATCGAAAATCTTTTGAATTGTCATTTCACCGTTTTTACGAAGAAAAGTCACATTTTTTCATGTTTTTGAAATTCCCCAATTTTAGTGCCCCTTAAGCCAGAGGGCTGCCGTCTGAATATGTTATGACCAAATGTCCGCCCGATCATTCCTGCAACTATCTAAGCGATAGCGCCGTAATTACGCGGGAAATTTGAATTTACACAGACCACTATGATTTTCACTTTTCGGTTCAAAAAAATTTTTTCCGTTGGAATTTTCGCACCAAAGTTGCAGAATATTTAGCCAACCATGTTGTTAATTTTTGCTGAAAATTTGAGCCAAATCGGTAAAGAAGTGACTGAGAACGAAACGTTTGAGTGAAGGCCGAAAAAGCGATGGGACATTTTTTTTGATCTATACTGTATTAGTGCCACTTAGCCATGCACAGTTAAAAATAGCGCATTTACAGTAGGCTTACAGCTGAACATGGCCCTTGACCCTTGACTGATTCCGAAGGGCCGCCTAATTGGTACTATTATCTATTAATGTTTTTTGTCGCCTAATAGTACCATCGCCTAATCGGCGTCGCCTAATCGGCATCGCCTAATAGTAGCGTACCGGGAGAAAGGGTGCGTAGTGGCCAAAATTGATTTTCGTGGTTTTAGAGGCTTTCTAGCAGCCTCTAGAAAGGTTTATAGTTTCGTTCCCCTGGGCGCCCCCATGCACGCACTTGTATGAAGAAGAAGGAGGGCTGTTTCAGCAAGTGCTGCACCAAGGTAATGCGCAGGGATTTTCTATCATTCCTCTCACAGTGCACAGCAACACTGTCATCCGCCCTGCTAGCACCGCCAATATCACTCTACAGCGCGGCAGCGATGGTATGTCCTTTTTTATACACTTTATGTACGTTTCGTTTTTTGCTCCGATGCCGTATGATTGGGGAGACGCCCAGTTCGCCGCGACCGGTTCGCCGCGCCCGGTTCGCCGCAAACCGGTTTGCAGCAGGGCCATTTCGCCGCGGACCGGTTCGCCGCAGGTAATAATTTTTAAATTCGGTTTAGCAAGCGAACATGTACTGTGGCAGCTTATAAATAAGAAGTTATTTTTAAAGATTAGTCTTGTCAGTAACCGGTAAGACTACCCAGAAGCGCGGGACGGTCAACAGACAATAGAGCCTAAGACGCCCCACGCTACCACCTGAGCAGCGAGTAACAGACAAGCCTGGCGCTGGAAGGTTGAGCGACGACGTAGGGAGCGGGACGTGCGCCCCAGGGGCTGTAGTCATGGGCTATGTGGCGCGTCCAACTCCTCATTAGCTGATAAGACCACCGCCTCGGACGACCACAGGTGGGTGAGAGGAGTGAGTGAGCGCGTTTAGAAGTTCAGCTGGCACACGCGCCACATGCCATCCTACTTGCCATCGACTCCTCTTTGCGACAAACACTAGTTGCGTCAAGGAGGTGAACGTCTGCAGTGACCGCGCTACACACGCACACAGCAGTCGGTGGCCTAACCACTCGACCACCTGTGCTGGCGCAACAAGCCCTGTTAACGTCTCTCTCTAATAGTCTAGTCCATTTTTGGTTTATCAACCCTCAACCCCATCAGCCGCGATACCAGCAGATCGTGTTAACCGTGTCGGCACTGAGACCGTCTCCAGCGTGTTAGCACATCGCTAACACTGTTAACACGATATGCGTACACGATTTGCTAACACGTGTAAGCAGATCGTGTTAACCATGCCGACAGAGTCGTTTTTCCTGTCACTGTACATTGAACGCTTGCTAAACCGAATTTAAAAATTGTTTTCTGCGACGAACCGGTCCGCGGCGGAATAACCCTGTGGCGAATCGGCTCGCGGCAAACCGGCCGCGGCGAAGCGGGCGCGGCGAACCGGTCGCGGCGAACTGACCCCAACCTGTATGATTGATTAGGGATGCACCGGTGTAAAAGTACCGTATAGCATTTTTCGATCCCGTGTAATATCGCATAATACAGTCAGGCACTTAACGCCGTTTATGGTTCTGGCACTATATAAGGTGCCGGTACCATATCATCACAGTCCCCGAACGTGCGAGTACCATACAAAGTTAGGAAAATTATAATGGAAAATTTGCTAAAATTATTAGTGTTTCGGCATAAAAATATAACAAAAATATGCTGATTTTTCGACGAAAAAACTGGATAATTCCGTGTTTAAAGCTATGATTCCGTATAGCAGAAAATACCGTATACCGGTCCAATTCCTACGTGATGTCACTTCTATGATGAGCTTAAGGCGATTATATTATTCAGTGCCGTCGTTCTGCAGTTTTCTGTTTCTGAAAGGGCGTGTAACTTCGAGGTGACACTGTCCACCATGCATGTAACAGGGGGGGGGGTCTGGTGGGGTCGGCCCCCACCCTCCTTTGGCCGGACCCCCCCCCCCCGGAAGCCCCCCGAGACGATTTTCCCGACTCCCTCTCCGATTTTTTTCCGTGAAGTAATATTTTGAGCAAATTTCAGACGCAAAAATTGTAAAAATCGCCCGTAAAACAGCACTTTTTAGCTGTATTTCAGCCAAAATTAGCGATCTTTGACGATTTTTAGCCGAAAATAGCGTCTCTTGTTGCTCAACCCCTATCTAGAATTTGGGCTCGCCCCCGGCTGGCGCCAGACCTCCCTCAACCCCTACCCTAGTCACCGGTAACTTATGTGGTACCAGTACGTCTTATATGGCGTTAAGTTGCTGACTGCATAAAGTTGAAGCGCAGAAGCTTACAGACTCCAGTATAAACGGTGAGGCGGGTCCTCTGGTCAAAGACGAGAGTCATCACAGTGCAGAGATCCACCGACCCCCGATACTGGACCCTCTCAGGGTGCATTCGTCCTCATCCAGCGGAGGTGCGGCAGCCAGTTGCGAGAGTTCGAGCAGCACCTCGAGTGGAGATGAGGCCGACGTCTCCTGCCGCACCACCATAACTTCTACCGGTAGCAGACTGAAGAGTCGCTCACTGCAGCTCAGCGAGCCGCTCTTCCGCCCCCGACCACAAACGGCGCCCGTCAAATTGGCGCCCGTCCCTGCCGGTGCTGCCTGTCTGGCACAACACAGATCAAAGTCTATGTCTCACAAAGCTAGTCATAGGTATGCTTTACTAATCTTTTTTGACTGGAGTTCTTGCTGAAACAACAATGTTACTCTGAAACAAAGTATACAGGTTTATGAGCTTGAGACACAAAGTAGACGGGTTTATGAGTTTGAAACACAAAGTAAGCGGGTTTACGAGTTTGAAACATAAAGTAGACATGTTTATGAGTTTGAAACATAAAGTATGCGGGTTTATGAGCTTGAGACACAGAGTAGACGGGTTTATGAGTTTGAAACACAAAGTAGACGGGTTTATGAGTTTAGACGGGTTTATGAGCTTGAAACATAAAGTAGACGGCATTAAACATAAAACTAAGAATATCAGGGATTGCACGAAAAGAGCTTATACTTTTGCTTTTGCAAGGTAAAAGCTCTTTGTGCAATCCGTTATATTCTTACTTTTATAAAAGTAGACGGGTTTATGAGTTTGAAACATAAAGTAGACGGGTTCGTGAGTTTGAGACATAAAATAGACGGGTTTATTACAGTCAGGCACTTAACGCCGTTTATGGTACCGGTACTGAGGGTAGTGGTACCACCACGTTCGGGGCCTGTGGTGGCACCAAATATGGTACCACCACTCCACTTATTCGAAGAGGTACTATATTTAGTGCCGGTACCATATGTAACAGGTCATCCGCCGATGGGGGGATGGGGGTTGGGGGGGGGGGTCTGGCGCCGGCCCGGGGGGTCTGAGCCAAAATTTGGGGGAGGGGGGTGGGCACTAAAAAACGCTCAAAAATCGAAAAAAATCGCAATTTTTTGGCTAAAAATTGCCAAAAATCGCTAATTTGGGCTGAAATACAGCTAGAAGGTGCTGTTTTGCAGGCGATTTTGGCAATTTTTGTGTGTGAAATTGTAAAAAGTTGCAAAAATTTGCTCGAAAATTTACTTGCCAGAAAAATCGGAGGGGGGGTCGGTGAAATCGTCCGGGGTTGGGTCTGGCCTAGGTCGGGTGGGGTCAGACCCCCCAGACCCCCCTGTTACATGTATGGCCGGTACCATATATGGTACCACCACACTCGGGGACTGTGGTGGTACCATATCATCGCCACTATGGTAAAACGAGCCAAGTAACAGAAAGTTGAAATCGAGAAAATCGCGTTTTAAATATTTGTTACATTTTCGTGAATTAGCTTCAATACCATATATGGTACCGGTACCATGTATGGTACCACCACAGTCCCCGAGCGTGGTGGTACCATATATGGTTCAGGCACTAAATATGGTACCTCTTCGAATAAGTGGAATGGTGGTACCATATATGGTGCCACTACCCTCGGTAGCGGGGGAGACGCCCAGTTCGCCGCGACCGGTTCGCCGCGCCCGGTTTGCCGCGGCCGGTTTGCCGCGAGCCGGTTCGCCGCAGGGTTATACCGCCGCGGACCGGTTCGCCGCAGATTAATAATTTTTAAATTCGGTTTAGCAAGCATGCATGGCAATGTGTAGACATATTTATATATTTTCGATCATAAATCATCATACGCACTGCGCACGAGAACAGAAACATAACAGTTACACACAAAGCGAATTGATAACAAAATTAATAATTGATAAAAATTTGACGAATCTACCGTATACAGTATCACGCAACTGTTGGGATTTGCGGAGACCCGAAACGTGAAAACGTCTGTATGTATGTGTTGCAAAAATTTTAGAATACCGACCATCAATTAACTTCCAAATCGTAGGATGGTGCATTTGCAGCATTGCTTGGATGTGCCGATGGAATGCCTCTACTTTGTTATTGTTGTGCTCGACTTCATTCAGGGTTCTTTCGTACACGTTACAGATTTCTACTGGCTACTTACTACTACTACTGGCGTCGACCTCCGCACTGCCTTCCGATGTAGTTGTCTTCGATATAATCCAAAACAGGTTCAAGGGCTTCATCGAGTTCCTATTGTGTGGAGTCTTGCTTTGCAGTCATTTCTAATCCGACATCTCCAGAACTTTCTGTCTCCATTGGTGGTGTTTTGATCGAAGATAAAAACATGGCCTTCATGAAGGAAAGTTTTGCCGTCTCGCTTTGTGGTTAAACGCTCCGCCGCCATAATCAGCAATCCACAACGTGTGGCGAAAAGCATAGCTCTTGGGAGGGCCGCCTCCCAGTTCAAACGCAGGTAGAATTGCAGAGCCTTATGATAATTTTGGCCTGGCTTTATAATATACCAGTCCCGACATGCTGTACATTACGTACTACACACTACCACATTCTCTTCACACACTAAGCTTCCATGTACGCTTGCTAAACCGAATTTAAAAATTATTATCTGCGGCGAACCGGTCCGCGGCGGTATAACCCTGCGGCGAACCGGCTCGCGGCAAACCGGCCGCGGCGAACCGGGCGCGGCGAACCGGTCGCGGCGAACTGACCCCAACCCGGTAGCGGTACCATATATGGTACCGGTACCATATATGGCGATGGTACCATATATGGTACCACTAGCCTCGGTGCGGGTACCATATGATACCCGCACCTTGTATGGTGTTGGTACCATTTTTTTTAACAATAGAGATTTTATGGTCGCAAAACATTCAAACGGTAGTAAAGTAAAATCAGGACGGTGCATCAGCGGAATCACTATTCTCGGCACTAATCAGAGGTATGAGAACTAATTGATTCTGAGCTTCAGTCAGTCGCCACCACCGACCGTTTTTGTGCTCCTTCCCTACGGCACACACAAGCGTTGAACGGTCAGGGCAGAAACGCAGATCGTTGACGAAGCCGCACACAGAGACAGCGTGCAGTAACTGCAGACTCTTGAAATCGACTGCCACTCGCCACAAACGAACGAAGCCGTCCTGCGAACCAGAGGCCGCTAAATCGGAGAAAGAAAGCACAGCCACGGCGGAGACCCAGTTCGGTTGTCCGTTCCTTTCTCCGTGAGCCGATTTGACCGTACACACCGGTTTCTTCTTAGCCATCGACCACACTGACAACGACCCGTCCTGAGATCCGGAGAAGAAATGGTTTTCGTCTATCATGCGAACGCATTCTACAGAGGCACACATGGGCGAAGCGTTGAATACTAGATGTGTTTCATCGGCGATTTTCCATAACCGAACCGATCGGTCCGATCCACCGCTAGTGACGCAATTCTCTCGAGCCAGACCGTCTATGGAAGTGATATTGCTCTGATGACCAAACATGGTGTCCATATAAGCCAATTGATCCATATTCCACGCTTTGATGCCCCTGTCTCGTCCGCAACTGAACATCTCTCCATGATCGCGACGGAAGACCAAGCCAGTAACGCCACCCTTGTGTCCGGAAAAGTCCTTCACTTTTTCTAAGGTTGCCAAATTCCACACCTTAATAGATCCGTCATCCCCGCCGGTGCACAGCAATCGGTTGTCAGACGAAATTGCCACTGCTGTCACTCGACCTCTGTGTCCTTTTTCGTCCGGACGTCTCTTTGTGCAGGGCTGAATTACGCCGATGCGCTTTTTGCTGCTCAGGTCCCATTTGACTACGAATCCGTCTTTACATCCAACCACTGCCGATTTCGAATCGGAACTGAGCGCCAAACAGGTGGGCGGGAATTTGAGACCTTTGAGGCAGGAACCAAATTGAGCTAAGGCCGGCTTAATACTGAGTGCAATTTGTCTTCTAAGTCGTCCTTGCTGTTCCAGAGAGTCTGCTTTTAGTCTCCGAGCCAACGCCTCACTATCAATCTGACCGTCCTGCGACTCTTGAAGCTCTTTCTCTTCCAGCGCTCGCAAGTAGTCCTTGGCTAGACGCAGCCGCTTCTGCTGCGGCGTTTCTTCGGCGTCCGACGCAACCGACGCCCCGCCCACACTGTCGTCGCTTAACGGATCGTCGTCGTCGCTCGAAACCACCGCCTCCGCGGCCCGTTTCTTTCTGCTAGCAGGAGTAACAGCAGACTTTCTCATTCGTTGTGAAGCAACTTTCTTTCGCCGAGCCAAAAGCGGCATGCTTCTCTTCTTCGTTGTCTTTGTTTTGAATTGAACAGAAGAATGAAGCCTATTTATTTCCTACACCATGCCTTTTGCGCTTCTTCCATTTCTTTGAATCGCCAACAACGGCGTTGTTGTACCATAAACCATAAACGGTTGTGTTGGTACCATAAACGGCGTTAAGTGCCTGATTGTATTAGTTTGAAACATAAAGTATATGGGTTTCGAGTTTGAAACATAAAGTGAACGGGTTCTTGAGTTCGAAACATAAAGTAGACGGGTTCGTGAGTTTGAAACATAAAGTAGACAGGTTAAGCGTGAAGCATGAGTGGGACGGGTTGTCGGTTGTTTCAGTCGCAAGCGCCCTTCCGCCGGTTCTTTCCATGGCAAGACGAACAGACGACGGCCGGCCGGTCGCCACCAGCCCAAACAAAGCAGATCAACCGATTACGGTAGCTTGGAATCACTGTGAGCCAGCCAATCACCGCGGCCATTCATCCATTCCCAGTCTAGTCAAAACTAACTGAGATTTATTGATCCAGTTGCTCTTTACAAGGTTCTAACTTTGCTCTCTCTTGCATTTAGTGCACGTGCAGACATGATGATAGCTGCACTGGGCTAGCATCTTTTCGAACAGACAGATAATCTTAATAAGGAACGCAACGCAGTACAAGTCAAAATATTGTTTTGTCGAAAATAATCTGTAAAAACAGTGTCGTTTTCTATCAAAATCGGGCTTTTTAACTTGCGCAAGCTCTGTAGTGCGAGAATTCAATACCCCGAGCCCAAGTGCTAGCCCATGTCTGCGCGTAGTTCATCGCTCACTACCATGCATTTAATAAGTCACTTATTTTAACTGCTCCAAAGATGACAAATTCCTTCAACTGTCAGTTTCTAACCATGTTTTGGCCAATTCCACTCACAGATGAGAACTTTATTTATATACATAGGCTGGAGTCACGAAAACTTTTAGATGGCTCTAAACAGTCAAGATTTCCTATGCCGGCTATACATAGTAACGATGCCATATACAGGTGGGGTGGTTAGAAACTGGGAATATACATACATCCAGTTTTAGTTTGACAATTAAAAACTAAAAAAAGGCAAGAAAATCGCAGAGTGCAATTGCAGAACTGGTTCATTTTATACTCTTATAGTAGCCGACTCAGTGGCTTAGTTTTTGACCAACGACAATGCAATCGATTGATCGGTCAGCTCAACAAACTATCTGACTGGAAAGCGAAAAGCTTTTTGGACAAATTATTTCCTGCAGAGAATCAGTTTTCTTGTGCCGGAGATTTCTGCTTTATAAGACCACCATAGTTAGAAGACCATGGTCTTTAAATAGGTTTTTGTTTCCAGTTTTAAGACCATGGTCTTCTAATAGGGGTCAGAAAACTTGGTTCATAGATACCCATTTTCCAGTTAAAAGACCATGGTCTTAGTTTTAATTGACCGATTTTAGCACACAATTAACTGTTTTTAATGTGAACAAAAGCTGTCCATCGTGAGAAAACAAAGGCAGAAGTACATAATATAGATAAAACATTATTCTGATTTTTGTTTTGAACGCAATACAGTACCTGCTATGCTTCATCACACCCTTCCTTTTTGTAATTTCAAGTAAAGTTTTACAAGTCAAGCGTAAACTGGTCACACATGTCTGGAACAGCCATCTATGTGAAAAACAAAATCAATTATTGGCCAAAAATCGTTTTTTCCAGTAAAATAACATTTTCCAGTTATAAAACCATGGTCTTCAAAAGGGCGCCAAAAAGTGACCCCATTTTCCAGTTATAAGACCAGGTCTTGTAAGTGGAAAACTCCGGTATGCATGGTAGTCTTCTCTCCAGCAGTTCTAACTAGAGATGCGCATGGCCCGGGGCGCCCCAAGTTTCTAATTTTTTCTTAAAATGTAGGCTTGTGTGTATTTTCTTGCGATTTCAGTATAGTTTTCAATGCAGTAATTGTGCTTTTTAAGATTATTATTATTATTCTCAAATGTTCTGCCAAATTTATGAATTTTCCACCTGGTTTTCTTTGATTTGGTTAGAAAAATAATGTGTATATCAGTTAAAGTTCAATACAGAGTCCCCAATAAGGAAGAAGCATGAAAAAGAGCGGAAAAAGTGCCAAATTTGGCTCATTTGGAAAAAGTTGGCCGGACCGGGCCGAAGCATCCCTAGTTGTAAAGTGTTTATCTGTTGTGTTTATTGAAGCTTCGGGCAATAGTTTAGTACTGGAATATTATGTATGTTCGTAGTTCGAGCTATTCAGTTAAGATCTGGTCCTAATGAAAGCATTACATCAGCCACTTTTCCTGTGCCCTTTTACTTGTACAGGTAATTTCGTCTATTTTATGTACAAATGTATATATAACATTTTTCTCTACTGTACCTACCTGCGTTTATTTTATCTGATCAATCCCGAGTGTATTGCGCATAATGAATAGACTACTTTTTACAGGTATTTTTTATCTAGTGTTCGTTCTTTTTGTTCTACACGGTAACGGTTTCGTAAACACGAAATTCTGTTTGTTTGTTTGTTTCTTTTTTTTCAGTTAAGATTATTTGTGTTTTGTGCGTTTACCAAGGCCGAAACTGTTGATGTGATAATTAAAAGCACAGTATCTCCTGGAGAGAACTGAAAATTTTCTACCGAATTTGCTCTGTTCTGTTGGATACAGCCGATTTCTTCCCCCAAAAAAGCGGGACGCACCCCTAAATGCAAATAAAATAAAGGTCCGTTAATAAGCAACGTTGTCCTAGAATCCGGATTTTTCGGGCTCCCTCCAAAATGGCCTTTCGTTTCGTTGTTTTTCTGAAGCCGCTCCCGCTAAAGCGACGTTGCTTTCTCTTAGGGCTACTGTTGTGTTATAGTATGCACATCCAGAAAAACAATGGGTGTGTGTGTATTGTACAGAAAATCCAAAATTTGGCCTGATTTTGGAGTGAGAAATAGGAAAAATCCGATTCTACTGTTTGAAACCTAGGAGTTACTTAGGGCCATGTTTAGGCTTTGTGAGGATATCTAGTACTCGATCATAGTACAGCAAAAGCATCAGAAGTTTTGAATTCTGTTGCACACTTTATCGATTTTTGCTGATCAATCAAATAACACAAAAATACTTATTTTAAGTACTGTTTGTGTATTGTATCAGAATTTTCAATGTGTATCTTTGTGTATGGTAATGTGTATGTGAATACACAAACAACAGTACCAAGGTCCCGGGCAGATCCAATTCTTCCACCGGGTCGGATCGGGCGTACTGTGCAATTTAAGTTACAGTAGCTTTACTAGCCACGAGTATTACACAGATTTACTTGGCCACAACCTTCCCCAGCCACACTTTATCGCTTTATCGTCGTCGCCCGATACACAAGAATAGACAGTCAGGCACTTAACGCCGTTTATGCTACCGACACCATATAAGGTGCCGGTACCATATATGGTTGGTACCGGTACCGAGGGTAGTGGCTCCATATATGGTACCGGTACCGAGGGTAGTGGCTCCATATATGGTACCGGTACCGAGGGTAGTGGCTCCATATATGGTGCCGGTACCGAGGGTAGTGGCTCCATATATGGTACCGGTGCCATAAATGGTGCCCCCACGTTCGGCGACTGTGGTGGTATGGTACCGGCACCATATATGGTACCGTCACCATATATGGTACCCCTCCCCATGGCCATGGATGCCGGTACCATATATGGTGCCGGTACCATATATGGTGACGGTACCATATATGGTACCACTACCATATATGGTACGAAATCTGAACGGAGTGGTACCATATATGGTACCGGTACCGGAAACACGCGAAGGTGGGGGTACCATATATGGTGCCGGTACCATATATGGTACCGCCACAGACCTCGAAGGTGGGGTACCATATATGGTACCGGTACAATATATGGTGACGGTACCATATATGGTGCCGGTACCATGTATGGTACCAGTACCTACGGTACCGGTACCATACATATATGGTACCGGCACCTTATATGGTGTCGGTACCATAAACGGCGTTAAGTGCCTGACTGATAGAGGAGGAGCAAAAAGTGGGTGGAGCTAAAGTAGCCGTAATGGTCCACTGAAGCACGCATCCCAAACGCTCCACCTGCACTGCACCTGAAAAGCAGTTGATTTTTCACTTCCATAACGTAATTAAGAAAAATATTGCCGCTTGTAGTTCAAGCAATTATGTAAACTGTCCCATAAATATAATATAAAAGCATCAAAACAAAAGTCGATTTACTAACAGGAGATACGCGGCGTAGTTTTAGCGGTACGCCAGTTTTTAGTCTGGCGCGCTGCGATGTGTTTTAGTTCTCGCTCCATGTGAATTTATCGTGGCCGTTGTCTTGGTTCGTATTGACACACAAGGCCAAGCTTCTGCTTGGGACCATCATTCTTACACTACAAAGGGGCGGGGCTATTGCAATTTTTCACGAATGTTTTATTGCGATCTTTTATTACCGACAGAGCATATTTCAACCAGAGATGCGACATGAAGATGAATACAAAAATAGACATATAAGCAATCTGCAGCTTCCAAGTTTAACGTAAGGCCGCCCTAAAAACTGTTTAGTCACCCCTACACAACTTTCAAGGGCACTAGTAGTAGTATTAAAGGGACCCCCGTTGACGGACACTTTTGTGCCAGCGTAAAATTTCAAAATTCCCGCCTATTTTATAATGAACGCTTGGCCGAACCCAACCGCCCGGATTTATAATTAACGCTGGGTCGGTTTTGAGCTGGTAGACATTGGCTTCCCCCAGTATACACTATACTACAGTATACCAATATACACTACACCGATTGTAGAGCCGTTCGCTTCCTCGTATGTAAAGAACACCATGTGCTACAGTATACCAATTTTAAGCTTCGTTACTACAGTATGCCGATTCTGCTACAATTTGCCGATTCTATGCTTCAGCCGTTCGATTCCCATTCTGCTACAGTATGCTTTATTATTACTCTTAGAAGAAAAAAAAACGGAGCTTCGAACCGACCTCCGATTTTTCAGGCAAGTAAATTTTTGAGCAAATTTTTGCAATTTTTTTTACAATTTCAGACACAAAAATTGCCAAAACCGCCTGCAAAACAGCCCTTTTTAGCTGTATTTCAGCCCAAATTAGCGATTTTTGGCGATCTTTGAGCGCTTTTTAGTGCCCTACCCCCTCCCAAAATTTTGGCCAAGAACCCCCGGCCGGCGCCAGACCCCCCAACCCCCCTCCCCCTTCGGCGGATGACCTGTTACATGTATGGGTGTTAGTGCCCGAATGAATTACTACTCTTAGATGCAATCAACTGGAAGTTCTACGTAAAGGCGTGGTCAGTGGCCAACGACGTTTTCAGCTGGTGCAACCCCTGGCTCTGTTTGACCTTCTGCAGACAGGTCAGAGTTCACATGAGTGCTCTGCTCTGCAATGAGCGCAGTTTCGGATGGTGGTCGACAAGTATGGTTGAACAGTCGGATCTTGGTGAGCTGAGGTCTGCCGCGTCGGTGGCTCAGTGGGTAGCTCGCTGCCTCTGAGTCACGGCGGCCGCTGCATCCCTAGTGGTTGTAGTGGTTCATCCTCTCGGCGTGGCAAGTTTCTTGCTGCAAAGAGTTGGTCGTCGGCACAACGCTCCACCCAGGCCACCGAAAGCTGGTTACAGCGAGTAGATAAAATGGGAACCAACTGGATCTGCCACAGCACCGAAGCCGCTCCTACAGCATGCCAACTTGGAGAAAGAGCAATGACGTCAGGAGTTGTCCACGGAAACCGACTAGGCAGGGGGGCCTCTCTCGCTCTAGGGGCGGACCTAGCGGACGTTGGGAGCCGACATCACCATGACGTCAACGCGCCAGGGACTTTCTTAGTACCTGGCGTCCAACAGCATGGCTAGAGTGGCTGGCAGTGATAGAAGGGAAACGTCCGAGATGACGAACCTACGGGGGTTGCGCAATGGATCGCAAGGTCTGAGCGTAGGGCCGTAAGGCCCCCCCCGCACATCGGATCGGACATCGGATCGGAGCTGAGGTCTCAGGGCAAAGTCAGCACTGCACTCTCTGTAGTGGCTGCTGCAGCTCAGAATGAAGTTCTTGTCACTGGACTGATTGGAACCGACTCCAACTTTGGCCGGTTTTGAGTGTCTTCCTTTAGATCTGGCCATGTTTATTCTCCTGTCGATTTAGACTTCTGGTGTGCGTGAGTAAAGTAAAGAAGTGAAGTTCAAATCTGTGTTCGCTGGTGCTTCAAAACATTAGACCAAGTATCAGCAGCCTACCCAGTCTGTGGGAACAGCAGGGCTTTGGCGTTTGAACTCAGCTGCATTGTGATTTGAGCTTATGAGGTTTTTTAATGAATGAATCAACGTTTATGTACTTCCCAGGCATAAGGGTCATATACGGGCGACAAGGTGGGGGTGTTCGTGAGAGGTTCAGAGGGGGTCAGATGAAAGAAGATAGCAAAGGGCAGGAAAGAAGGGCTATTTTAGAACCCAACCCTATATCTGTTACTGAAACGCGAAAGATAGGTGTGGCTGAATGCTGTTGAAAAGCTTTGCAGACCGAGAGTTAACTACTTTTGCTTGTTGTCGAACGTAATGTTCCAATTTTGGTAAATGTATAGTTTCGCTATTTGGCCACGAGGTGGCGCTTGAGTAGTATTGGTTTTGCGACCGCACCGTATGGTGGCGCAGTAGTTTGACTGACCCAGATATTAACATAAGGAGTAGATTGGGTAGCTTTGTCATTGTACAATCGACAGTCCCGTTTGGAACGGGCGCGCACGGAGTAGCTAAGTGAGCTCTCGTACTGAATAAAGTTTCTTTCTCGATCGTGTTTGACACTACACTAATACCACTATACCTTTTTCTCGGTCTAATCTTTCTTTACTTGTATTCTGTGTATATTCAAGTATATTGAAGGCCAGTAGCGACTAAACGCTCTTGATGAGCAAGTTTAGAGTACTAAAAGTGGCTATAAGTGTTACTTTGGGGCTAAAGATCGCGCAGAAGTCGTATTATTGGGCTCAAATGCAGCTAAAATTTAAATTTGCTATGATACAGACAATTTTAGGGATCTTTGGCTTGAAATTGTAAGAGAATGTATAAAATTGACCTACAAATTGAAGGTAGGTCGTTTGGTTCTTCTTGCGGTGAGGGTGGGGGTAACAGCCCTGACATGCATGCCTTCTACATAATAGAACAACTATGGGCCTAAAACAATTATGATGCTTAGAACCAAAGCAGCACTGCCAAACCTAAACACGAAAGCAAACTAAAATCAAGACTATGTCCAGAACTATGCTTCATTTCATTGGTATCTTCTTTATGCATTTCAGTTGTATCTTCTTTCTGCTTCCCATTGCCACTCTTTGGTTCAGCGCACTTGTAGAAGTCTCCTTTAGGCATCAACCTCAATGGTGAGCCCATGAAACAACAATCGGCTTGGCTGAGCAAATGAATCTGTCTGCCTTCATGGACAAACTGTTCAATTGCAGAAATATCCATTTTCACTCCGTCTCGATCGCATTTTAGCGTAACATTCTCCAGTGCAGTGCAGGTTTAACTCAGCTCCGGGGGTATCTCCACATAATTGATACAAATGAGAAGGCAGAGTCTAGCTAGCAATGTACAAGGCATACTAAAGACGGAATTAGCTGCTAACCAACGTTTTAACAACTCTACTTGCGATGCCTGTGCCTGCTGCTTACGTAGTCGCCAGCTGTTTGCTGGGCGCGTCTCAACTGAAAGCAGATTGGTCTTGGTTTTTTAAAGTGCTTGCAAGTGAAGTCAGTAATCGATAATTAGGTGCCGCGTCAAAGTTGGTACTCGCACGAAGAATGCTTCATTGTTTGAATTTATCATCCAGGTTGGTCAGCGCAGGACTTACTAAAGTCTGTTCAAAAATTATAGGCGATGAGCGGTTTTTGATTTTTTTCTCAGAAGTTCTCCTCTAGACCCCCTTATATTTTTATATGAGCTTGTAGTCAACGATCAGCGCTACATTATGGAACTATTCATTCTTGTCCTAATTTGCATATTAACTATGAAAATGGCCATAAACTAAAATTTGTGCGAGTTGACCCCCTCCAAACGTGCTTGAAATTTGACGCCGATACCAGATTCGGATTGCTCAGAGTCTTGCGGTCTCGAATCATACCACTTTCATGGGTCTACGACGATTTTGAAGCAAGTTACGAGCGATTTCCCGAGGGGTACTCCCCCTCAAAAATCGACCAAAATTTTTGCCCTCCCATAGTAAAACCTACTTAGTGGTGCAAATCGACCTTTTTTACCCGACAGATTTCCAGAAACCACTTTTTCTAGTCAATTCGGACCCGAGGAATTCAGTGGTGCCGTCCGTTTCGGCATCCAACTCTTGTGGAGGGCGCTAGAGCCCCTAAAGCTCTAAATGGCCCAGTTCCGCTGCTTCAAATAGCCATTCAATAGAAGTGCAATATAGCTTCTAGGGGTATCTTTTTGCGCCAAATCCACAGAAGACAACCCCGAAAAGCCATTTCTCACTCCTGGCCATGTTTTGGGTACTTTCAGGGACACACTGAAGCGCTAATTTTGCGCTCAAAAGCGCTCTTTGCTTAAAGTGCTCCGCACCAAATTTGCAGGTGCAAAATGGCATTTTCGGTCAGTTAAACGTTTAAAAACCACTGTTTCTTATCAATGTGGGTACGAGGAATTCGATCGGATTCGATACGTGCCCAGTTGCCATTCTTTTAGTTAAATTGAAACCTGAAGACCACAGTGCTGCTTGGGAAATATCAGAACGTAACAAAGTCAAACGTTATTGCTTTGACCCTGAAATGAAGTTTGGGAAAGAGTTAGCTGAAGGAGTGGAAGACATGGTAATCATTTATGGCACAAAAAATCAGTGGATTTCGGAAGAACAACTAGAAGATGTGAATTACTATACGCGGCGATATCTTCCTCCAGATATGATGAGAAATGTTTTTGGTAGAGACAGCTTCGTTCACTCTGAACCTGATGTTGTTGCTAGACAGCCAAACAAATTATCGCTTATCGCTTTCCCGATGTCCCAATTTTCGTCACAGCGAACGTACCTCATTTACACCAATGTTTTTTCATTTGACTCCAATGACTCAGGAGGCCCTAATGACTGCAACAACTTGGAAAATAAAACAAACATGCTCTATTCGCCTAATCCAAAAGCTGTTGACTTCAGAGGTAAAATTGTAAACAAAACTACAAGATTCACAGGCTGCATTAACACATCGAGTTTCATGGCATGCATCAACACATCTGGCCGCATCGAGTTTCAGTATTCAGACCCAAAATTGAAACTTTGAGCTAGAGAGCTCTGAGTTGGCACACTAATACATGCTTGTGAGTTATCTTTCTGCTGCAAAGGATTAGTGGATCTGATGCTCCTGTCCTGAGAAACAGCCTTCCGAAAATCGGTCCGCTTAACTATGGGACCAAAATTTCAAAGTCTAATTTCTCGATTCAGACTCGGAATTCGGACCTAAAATTGGGGGTTTTAGAGTACTTTTAGACTGCTTTAAGAAACTTTTGTCAAATTTTCGTTTTCAGAAAAAAAATTTTTTTTGCTCCCTTTGCGTCCCCCTAGCTCGTCTGGAGCCCCCCAACCCCGTTTGGAGTGCGGCCCAACGGCCACGAGTTGAGAAATGGCTTTTCGGGGTTGTCTTCTGTGGATTTGCCGCAAAAAGATACCCCTAGAAGCTATATTGCACTTCTATTGAATGGCTATTTGAAGCAGCGGAACTGGGCCATTTAGAGCTTTAGGGGCTCTAGCGCCCTCCACAAGAGTTGGATGCCGAAACGGACAGCACCACTGAATTCCTCGGGTCCGAATTGACTAGAAAAAGTGGTTTCTGGAAATCTGTCGGGCAAAAAAGGTCGTTTTGTCTCTACCAAAAACATTTCTCATCATATCTGGAGGAAGGTATCGCCGCGTATAGTAATTCACATCTTCTAGTTGTTCTTCCGAAATCCACTGATTTTTTGTGCCATAAATGATTACCATGTCTTCCACTCCTTCAGCTAACTCTTTCCCAAACTTCATTTCAGGGTCAAAGCAATAACGTTTGACTTTGTTACGTTCTGATATTTCCCAAGCAGCACTGTGGTCTTCAGGTTTCAATTTAACTAAAAGAATGGCAACTGGGCACGTATCGAATCCGATCGAATTCCTCGTACCCACATTGATAAGAAACAGTGGTTTTTAAACGTTTAACTGACCGAAAATGCCATTTTGCACCTGCAAATTTGGTGCGGAGCACTTTAAGCAAAGAGCGCTTTTGAGCGCAAAATTAGCGCTTCAGTGTGTCCCTGAAAGTACCCAAAACATGGCCAGGAGTGAGAAATGGCTTTTCGGGGTTGTCTTCTGTGGATTTGGCGCAAAAAGATACCCCTAGAAGCTATATTGCACTTCTATTGAATGGCTATTTGAAGCAGCGGAACTGGGCCATTTAGAGCTTTAGGGGCTCTAGCGCCCTCCACAAGAGTTGGATGCCGAAACGGACGGCACCACTGAATTCCTCGGGTCCGAATTGACTAGAAAAAGTGGTTTCTGGAAATCTGTCGGGTAAAAAAGGTCGATTTGCACCACTAAGTAGGTTTTACTATGGGAGGGCAAAAATTTTGGTCGATTTTTGAGGGAGTACCCCTCGGGAAATCGCTCGTAACTTGCTTCAAAATCGTCGTAGACCCATGAAAGTGGTATGATTCGAGACCGCAAGACTCTGAGCAATCCGAATCTGGTATCGGCGTCAAATTTCAAGCACGTTTGGAGGGGGTCAACTCGCACAAATTTTAGTTTATGGCCATTTTCATAGTTAATATGCAAATTAGGACAAGAATGAATAGTTCCATAATGTAGCGCTGATCGTTGACTACAAGCTCATATAAAAATATAAGGGGGTCTAGAGGAGAACTTTTGAGAAAAAAATCAAAAACCGCTCATCGCCTATAATTTTTGAACAGACTTTAGTAAGTCCTGCGCTGACCAACCTGGATGATAAATTCAAACAATGAAGCATTCTTCGTGCGAGTACCAACTTTGACGCGGCACCTAATTATCGATTACTGACTTCACTTGCAAGCACTTTAAAAAACCAAGACCAATCTGCTTTCAGTTGAGACGCGCCCAGCAAACAGCTGGCGACTACGTAAGCAGCAGGCACAGGCATCGCAAGTAGAGTTGTTAAAACGTTGGTTAGCAGCTAATTCCGTCTTTAGTATGCCTTGTACATTGCTAGCTAGACTCTGCCTTCTAATTTGTATCAATTATGTGGAGATACCCCCGGAGCTGAGTCAAACCTGCACTGCACTGGAGAATGTTACGCTAAAATGCGATCGAGACGGAGTGAAAATGGATATTTCTGCAATTGAACAGTTTGTCCATGAAGGCAGACAGATTCATTTGCTCAGCCAAGCCGATTGTTGTTTCATGGGCTCACCATTGAGGTTGATGCCTAAAGGAGACTTCTACAAGTGCGCTGAACCAAAGAGTGGCAATGGGAAGCAGAAAGAAGATACAACTGAAATGCATAAAGAAGATACCAATGAAATGAAGCATAGTTCTGGACATAGTCTTGATTTTAGTTTGCTTTCGTGTTTAGGTTTGGCAGTGCTGCTTTGGTTCTAAGCATCATAATTGTTTTAGGCCCATAGTTGTTCTATTATGTAGAAGGCATGCATGTCAGGGCTTGTCGAACGTAATGTTCGAGTTTTGGTAAATGTATAGTTTCGCTGTTTGGCCACGAGGTGGCGCTTGTGTAGTATTGGTTTTGCAAGCGCACCGTATGGTGGCGCAGTAGCTTGACTGACCCAGATATTAACATTAGGAGTAGATTGGGTAGCTTTGTCAGTGTATAATTGAGAGTCCCTCCCGTTAGAACGTGCGCGCACGGAGTAGCTAAGTGAGTTCTCGTACTGAATAAAGTTTCTTTTCGATCGTGTTTGATTTTCTTTCACTACACTAATACCACTATACCTTTTTCTCGGTCTCTTTCTTTATGGTGCAATTGAGCTGGAAATGGCAAATTCCATAGATAGTTCCCAGGCCTTCGAGCATCCCATCCGGTCGACCCAACGTGCCGAGAGACGTAAAGGTTACTTGTTTAAACAAGCCTCCCAGGTAGAAATTATTTTTTCTGACGTAAATAAGGCTTTGTTTGAGTTGTACCAGAGAGCTTTGAAAGACCAAACCCTTCTAGGTCAAAGAACATTTTCTCGGTATTTTGAGACGTTGACTCGTAACGGAAATTCGGCTAAAGGTACTTTTCAAACCATTAAGAACGAGCTGCCCTTTTATATTGAACATAGCGGTGAAGAAAGTGAAAAGTTTAGTAAATTTCTGGTCTCTACGAATGTTCTGGCAAGCGAAGTTAGACTTTTAACTGAAAACATTGAACAGCTTCGTGAACAGTATCGGTTGTTGAATGCAAATCTGGATGTGACTAATACGTCAAATTTACAGGACGCAGCAGCTCGTAGTTCCTCCCCGATTGCAGGTCCCAACGAGATTGATCCCCCCTTCCTAGACCACACGGCTAATCGACTGAGATGGGAGTCCACCAGACAGCCTGAACCACCGGCCATCCATTCGGCGAGGTCTGAACCCCCAGGTTTAGCAGACGGCCCGACCACCCGACAGGGAGGAGGTAACGCAGGTACCAGGTCTCTGTTGGTAGATTTAGGAAGGGCAAAGGGTGTAGATGCGCAATTGAGTGTAGCAGAGCTTCAGACTTTCGGCGTGAATTTCGCCGCTCAGGCAGATAGATTTTTTGTTGATCAGGGCGCCAACAGACAACCCGGGCAGAGTGCTGTTTTACACGGAGGACAGGGTCAACAACGGTTGCCAATAGGTCCAGTAGGTGTAGAGCAGAATGCTGTAGCCGTAGGTTGTAGTGCAGGACAGTCGGGGCAGAGTGCTGTTTTACACGGAGGACAGGGTCAACAACGGTTGCCAGTAGGTGTAGAGCAGAATGCTGTAACCGCAGGCTGTAGTGCAGGGCAGGACGCTGCCAATCAGTTTCCCAGACAGGAGTCGGCTGCGACTCGGAATGTGCAGGTTGTCCTTCCACCGGGAAGGCAACAGTTACCGGTTATGGTATCTAGTCAGAATCAAGTACCTATAGTTTCAGTTAATGGACAGGAGCCCTTAGTGGCGCAATTAGGGACGAACGGTTTTGGTAATCAGTTTCAGCCGAATCAGTTCGGTGAAGAGCAGTTGATGGGTAGACAACAGACCCAGGCCCCTATGAGTAGTAGAAGTAGAGCAGCTAGTGTTGGTACCTTTCCCCCTTTGCATAGTGTTTATGGTGGTTTTCAGCAAGGCGTTTCGGGTACTCATATGAGCTGGTCAGCCCAAACTGCGCGTCCGCAACCCCAGTACACTACTGTAGTAACTGAACCGACTGTGACGATGGCTTATTCTGGTAACTTGACGTCGGCTCCCCCTTGTTTTTCGAATGGTAACACTGATAACCCTTCCCCTGTAGATCCAAATATTTCAGCGCTTGTTAACTTATTTCAAAAACAGATGGAGATTACGGCGAAACAGCAGGAGGACGCACAAAAAAGGCATGATGAGCAGATGGAGTTGCTTCGAAATGCTATGGTTACTAAGCACGAACGAGAAGTTAGAGAGACAGGTCCTAAAATTTCCTTTTCGTCTGTACCCTTACCTAAATTTGGTTTGAACGAATTTTCCGGTAATTTGTTGGAGTGGCGCCCCTTCTGGGCTATGTTTAATCAGTTGATACATTCCAACCCTAATTTGGCCCCTTCTCAGAAATTTTGGTATCTACAGAAATCTGTTGTTGGTAAAGCAGCGAAATTGTTGGAAGGCATTACGGTTGAGAACCCTGAGTCTTACAACAAAGCAGTTAACATTTTGACCCAGCAGTTTGGTAACACTAGAGCTTTAGTGAGAGCGTATTACAGAGCCTTAAATTGTTTGGAGTTCAAAAAGGATGAGAATGAGAATTTGGTAGACTTTCAGATGAACTTGGAAAAACATTTGCACAATTTGGAGCAGTTAGGTCAGGATTTGTATTGTCAAGACCATTTGCTAGAGACTTTGTTAGATAAGTTGCCTAATAGGTTACTGAAAGAATTCTCGGCCCAGTGTCGTAAAGAGAGCGATCAGTTAGCAGCGTTGAGACGTTTTCTAGAACAGGAAGTACTGTCGTCACAATTTGCGGCCCAATATGGAGTTGGTAAAGCCAAAGATCTAGATTGGGTTGAGGAGGAACAACCCACTAATTCAGCATTTGCCTTAGCGGCCAGAGTCGATGCTAATAGAAAGTGTTCGTTTTGTGGGGACGGTCATTTTTCAGACCGGTGTGAAGTCTATAAGGATGCGAAAAGTCGTCACGAATTTTTGAAGAGAAATAACGTTTGCTTTCGATGCTTTAATTCCGGTCATAAAGTTAGGGAATGTCCCAGTAGAAACGTGAGGTGTGCCCACTGCAAAGAAGTTAGTCATAATAGAGCACTCTGCCCCACGAAGTTCGGTCGGGTGTTCCCTCTGAGAACCAAATACGATAAACCGAGTTCGAACCAGGGCGGTAGTTTGCCTCAACAGACGCAAAAACCGAATACGTCTGTTCTGACAGTCGAAGCAGGTACAGATGTCTCTAAGCAGGATGGACAAGTTTTCTTGTTCACAGCATGCACTAAATTGGTGAATTTGGAGAGTAAAAAGGAAACTACAGTTAGACTTTTGTTGGATTGCGGTAGTCAGAAAACATTTATCTGTGAGAAAGTGGCGCAGGAAGCGCAGTTGAAGGCGTTGTGGCACGATAGTTACCAAGTTTCTTCCTTTGGTTGTGAACCCCGTTTGCAGCAGACCTCGGTGGTGCGTTTTGGTTTAAAGCATTTAGATGGTACGGTAACGCCCTTGCTCGGTAGTACTTGCCCATACATTACACAACCCTTGATAAGAAAAGCTCTGCCACCCTCAATTGCGTCCCAGCTCCAGTCGTACCGACTTGCCGATCCCATTCGCTCACCGTCCGAGTTGGCTACTATTGACGTGTTGGTTGGTAACGAATTCTTTTTGCAATTTTTCTGTATGGAGCTGGCCATTAAATTGACTAAATCTTTGTCGTTGGCTAAGTCTGTTTTCGGCTATCTTTTGGCTGGCAGTTTGGAGGATGCGAAAGGTGGTAATGAACAGCAGAGAGCAGTTGCTATGTTTGCATCAGTAAAACGAACTGATTTTACGGAAGTAGATGAGATGAAACCTCATGTGTGGTGGGCGATGGAAATGGTAGGGATGGGTGATCCGAGCGGCAAGTCGGACGATCAGCGAGCTCAGGAGCATTTCAACAAAACTGTGGACTATAGAGTGGACCAACAGAGATACCAGGTATCCTACCCGTTTCGTAAGTGCGGCAAATTTCCCCAACCCAATTTTATGCTAGCCTTTAATCGATTGAAAACGTTGTGGCGAAAACTGCGCCAAAAACCCAAGCTTTTGTATAAGTATGACCAGATCTTTGGTGAGTACGAGAACCTGAAGTTTACGCAACGCATCCCTAAGGCGCACTTGGTGACGAATCTGCCGATTTATTACCACCCCCACCATGCTGTTTTTAAGGAGGATAGAGCCATAGGCACTGTTGTAAAACTTCTCGGCATGTTGTGGGACACCGATCGGGATGTTTTGAAGCTGGAGGTACCCGAAATTGGTGAGGTCGCGTCAAAGCGACAGTTAGTTTCAGTGATGGCTAAGTTTTTTGACCCCTTAGGTTTATTTTGCCCCATCTTGATCCCTGCTAAAATTTTGACACAGCACTTGTGGTTGCATGGCTTTGACTGGGATGAACTGTTGAGCACGGAATGGGCGACTAAATGTAAACGTGTGATTGAACAATTTAACCAGATGGCAGATTGTTGTGTTCCTCGTTGGTTGGGCACGGTGCTCGGTGTGCGACTGATTAAATTCTTGTTGGCTCAAATCCCCCTCTCCGTAACAAAGGTATTTTTATGGTTAGACTCGGAGTGTGCTTTAGGCTGGATCTTCTCTAAAAAGAAACAGCAAGTTTCGGTTGAAAATCGAGTTTCAGAAATTAGGGAAGCATTAACGATTTTGGATCCAGTGCAACTGGAATTTCGACACACACCAGGGGCTGGTAACCCGGCAGATATACCCACCAAACCCGATTTGTATGGCCCTCTAAGTACGAACAATTTGTGGTGGCACGGTCCCCCTTGGCTGGTAGGTGAAAAGCTAAATCACGCTGGTATTAGCTTAACGTTGGCAGAGGTTCGTAAGCGTTTTTGGCTGCCCCAAGGTAGGAAGATTGTTCGGTCTGTCATTTATAAATGCCCTCTTTGTATCAAACAGAGTACGCGAACCTTTCGTCCGCCTCCACCACCGAATTTGCCAGCCTGTAGGGTTGTTAGACAATTCCCCTTTCAATCGGTAGGTGTTGATTATTTAGGTCCCATAATGGTTAAGCAGGAGAGCCCCGGTCTGAGCGGAAAGGTATGGTTGTCCCTGTTTACGTGTTGCACGACTAGGGCGTTTCACCTGGAATTAGTTACAGACGCCTCCGCCTCCGAATTTATTGCTGCCTTTCGCCGTTTCTCCGCCCGGAGGGGCGTTCCTCGATTGATAATCTCAGATAACGCAAGGAATTTTGAATTTTACAGAGAATTCCCTTTGATTTTGCAATGAAAAGAATTAATGAACAGTGAGCGAGTTTGGTATTGAGTTTGTCAGTAAAAAAAACGAAATTTCTCCATGCTTTTACCCCTGGTTGGTGGATTTTATGAGAGGTTGATTTGTTTTGTTTACTAAAACAGATCTTATGATTAGAAAGGTGCTAGTGACTAAGTTGATTACTAATTTTGAAACTTTGACGACGGCAACGAAGGTTGAGGCAGCTGGCAGATCGCTTACAGAATCATGGAAGAAGGTTGTGATACAGTCGAGGCAGGAAATGACACTTATTCATATGCGTTGTAATAAACTTAGACTGTTATTGTTATGTTACTACTTACTAATTCTATTGTGTTACTAGGTTATTATGTTTGTTCATTTTAAGCGTTCATTCGTGCTCTTCTGTTCATCCTGGTTCCGGGAGTGTCGAACGTAATGTTCGAGTTTTGGTAAATGTATAGTTTCGCTGTTTGGCCACGAGGTGGCGCTTGTGTAGTATTGGTTTTGCAAGCGCACCGTATGGTGGCGCAGTAGCTTGACTGACCCAGATATTAACATTAGGAGTAGATTGGGTAGCTTTGTCAGTGTATAATTGAGAGTCCCTCCCGTTAGAACGTGCGCGCACGGAGTAGCTAAGTGAGTTCTCGTACTGAATAAAGTTTCTTTTCGATCGTGTTTGATTTTCTTTCACTACACTAATACCACTATACCTTTTTCTCGGTCTCTTTCTTTAGGGCTGTTACCCCCACCCTGTCCCTCACCGTAAGAAGAACCAAACGACCTACCTTCAATTTGTAGGTCAATTTTATACATTCTCTTACAATTTCAAGCCAAAGATCCCTAAAATTGTCTGTATCATAGCAAATTTAAATTTTAGCTGCATTTGAGCCCAACAATACGACTTCTGCGCGATCTTTAGCCCCAAAGTAACACTTATAGCCACTTTTAGTACTCTAAACTTGCTCATCAAGAGCGTTTAGTCGCTACTGGCCTTCAATATACTTGAATATTCACAGAATACAAGTAAAGAAAGATTAGACCCAGAAAAAGGTATAGTGGTATTAGTGTAGTGTCAAACACGATCGAGAAACAAACTTTATTCAGTACGAGAACTCACTTAGCTACTCCGTGCGCGCCCGTTCCAAACGGGACTGTCGATTGTACAATGACAAAGCTACCCAATCTACTCCTTATGTTAATATCTGGGTCAGTCAAACTACTGCGCCACCATACGGTGCGCTCGCAAAACCAATACTACTCAAGCGCCACCTCGTGGCCAAATAGCGAAACTATACATTTACCAAAACTCGAACATTACGTTCGACAACAAGCAAAAGTAGTTGACTCTCGGTCTGCAAAGCTTTTCAACAGCATTCAGCCACACCTATCTTTCGCGTTTCAGTAACAGATATAGGGTTGGGTTCTAAAATAGCCCTTCTTTCCTGCGCTTTGCTATCTTCTTTCATCTGACCCCCTCTGAACCTCTCAGGAACACCCCCACCTTGTCGCCCATATATGACCCTTATGCCTGGGAAGTACATAAACGTTGATTCATTCATTAAAAAACCTCATAAGCTCAAATCACAATGCAGCTGAGTTCAAACGCCAAATCCCTGCTGTTCCCACAGACTGGGTAGGCTGCTGATACTTGGTCTAATGTTTTGAAGCACCAGCGAACACAGATTTGAACTTCACTTCTTTACTTTACTCACGCACACCAGAAGTCTAAATCGACAGGAGAATAAACATGGCCGGATCTAAAGGAAGACACTCAAAACCGGCCAAAGTTGGAGTCGGTTCCAATCAGTCCAGTGACAAGAACTTCATTCTGAGCTGCAGCAGCCACTACAGAGAGTGCAGTGCTGACTTTGCCCTGAGACCTCAGCTCACCAAGATCCGACTGTTCAACCATACTTGTCGACCACCATCCGAAACTGCGCTCATTGCAGAGCAGAGCACTCATGTGAACTCTGACCTGTCTGCAGAAGGTCAAACAGAGCCAGGGGTTGCACCAGCTCAAAACGTCGTTGGCCACTGACCACGCCTTTACGTAGAACTTCCAGTTGATTGCATCAAAGAGTAGTAATTCATTCGGGCACTAACACCCATACATGTAACAGGTCATCCGCCGAAGGGGGAGGGGGGTTGCGGGGTCTGGCGCCGGCCGGGGGTTCTTGGCCGAAATTTTGGGAGGGGGTAGGGCACTAAAAAGCGCTCAAAGATCGCCAAAAATCGCTAATTTGGGCTGAAATACAGCTAAAAAGGGCTGTTTTGCAGGCGGTTTTGGCAATTTTTGTGTCTGAAATTGTAAAAAAATTGCAAAAATTTGCTCAAAAATTTACTTGCCTGAAAAATCGGAGGTCGGTTCGAAGCTCCGTTTTTTTTTCGTCTAAGAGTAATAATAAAGCATACTGTAGCAGAATGGGAATCGAACGGCTGAAGCATAGAATCGGCAAATTGTAGCAGAATCGGCATACTGTAGTAACGAAGCTTAAAATTGGTATACTGTAGCACATGGTGTTCTTTACATACGAGGAAGCGAAGGGCTCTACAATCGGTGTAGTGTATATTGGTATACTGTAGTATAGTGTATACTGGGGGAAGCCAATGTCTACCAGCTCAAAACCGACCGAGCGTTAATTATAAATCCGGGCGGCTGGGTTCGGCCAAGCGTTCATTATAAAATGGGCGGGAATTATGAAATTTTACGCTGGCACAAAAGTGTCCGTCAACGGGGGTCCCTTTAATACTACTCTAGTCTCTCAGGGGACTAGACCCTAACTACATACAGTACATCTTCTTTCCTGTCTTCCTGCGTTTGTACCCAATTGAATAGGCTAGGGTTGTCAAGAAATACTAAGTCAGTCACATCAAGTTAACATGTTAGCTGTAGCTATCATATACAGTATGTAGGAATGAATTCCACAAGAAGGTATACGAATGAATTGCAAAGAAGATACTTCAAGTATGAATTGCACACTGGTAATAGGTCAGAATTGTACAACAGGTATGGTAAGGCAGAGTATGAACTGCACATAAAGGTATAAGTACATGTGAATTGCACAGAAACGTATAGGTATAAAATGCAATAGGTTTACTGGTATAGGTATGCTGAACTGCACAAGATGTGCAGAAGTCCGAACAAGAAGATTAGCAAAAAAGGGATGAAGGATAGTGACATACACGTAACAGGTCATCCGCCAAAAGGGGAGGGGGGTTCGCGGGTCTGGCGCTGGGCCTGAGCCCAAATTCTAGGGAGGGGGTTGGGCACAAAAACCATCAAAAATCGCAAAAAAATCGCCATCTGGGCTCAAATACAGCTAAAAAGAGCTGTTTTACAGGCGATTTTGGCAATATTAGAGTCTGAAATTGTAAAAAAATCGCAAAAACATGTTCAAAAAAATCGGAGGGGGTCGGAAAAATCGTCTCGGGGCCCATCCAGGGGGTCTGACCTAAGTCGAGCGGAGGCAGACTCCTTCGTACTTGTATGCAAAGTGATGTCATACTGTAGAAATCAGAACAAGATTCAGAACAAACGGCACTGCAGAATTGACGTCATTTTTGGGACTGCAGAACTACTAATTTTTGGGCTTTTATGACGTCATCAAGACTACAAATTAACTACGACTACATATTCAGATTTAGTGACTACAAATTGACTACAAAATAACTTTTGAATTTGTGAATTTGTAGTCAGCAATTTTTGGAATTTATTTGGTCGTATCATGCACATTAGCCATATAGAAACGTAAATGGTGCCATTTTATCAGTGGATTTTTGTTAATGGAGCTTTTTCACTAGTCTTGACAACTTTTTTGTCATTCAAAAGCAATTTTCCTGTTATATTTTGGAATATTTATTGCATTTCTGACCGTTTGTAAACTAAGCAAAGTGCACGTTTGTTTGTTTCTTGGTAAACAAAGCATAATATAGGTAGAATAATAACGAAAATATATCTTTTGAAGTTGTAAACAAGAAAACCGTGTATTTTGAAGCTAATCCTAAATTTAAAACTTTCGTAGTAGAAATTAACAAGCAGTTTTTGCATCACACCTGGTAGAAAAATAGCTGTTATTCCTTAAATTTCCACCTCTGCCTTGTTTGGTTGACTATTTTAGATTTTCGGGGGCCATCCTTAGCATCTGGCCTGTAGGGGCAGACCTCTGTTACATGTATGCATAGTGATTCCATACTGTAGAAATCAGAACAAGATTCAGAACAAACGGCACTGCAGAATTGATGACCAAAAATGTTGCAAAATGCAAAATAAACGAACCACAGTACACAACAAGGAGCAGCGTAATAAAGAACAAAAGCGGCTTAGCAGTCAGAGGGCAGAAAAAGGCAGGGGTGAAGTGGAGGATGGAATGAAGGATTTAGATAAGGTTAAAGGAAGAAAATTGGGGGAAAACCCTCTGCACTTCAACACCCCAAGTGAAGGGGCTGATGAGTAGTACTGTACTAAGCCGCATTTTCTAGGGTTAATAGGTAGACCAGACCAACACTATCGCCTTACAGTGATATGAAAATGGACTGCGAACTGTCAAAACCTACAAACGGTAGCGGCCACCGTGGTGAATGCACATGAAGATATGTAGATATGTATGTCTGGAGGATGAACATCTTGGACAACAGCTTCTGACATGTCTGCACAAAGCAGTTCCACGTATAGACCGGCAGGCCAGAGGATCGAAAGCGGTGGTTACTGAGTAGAGACGGTGAACAGATAGTTGCTTGAAGACATTGTACACATTGCAGCAGAAAGGATCCCAAAAGAGAATAAACTAGAATGAGACAGTCATTAAAAATGGAAGTCAACACTGGTGTGCACTGCACACACAAAATCAAAAGTAAGAATATGCCATCGCGGTCGCGCTCATGGTCATAAGTGGCGCACGAGGAGATCAACAATGTAGGGACAATTTGAGATTCAAAAACTAACTGCCTGCCAGGGGACAGAAGCTATATCAAATCAAAGGTTCCACCCAGTTTAGAACGTCAAATTTGGGAAAAACAACTTCGTTTTGTAACGTCAAATCGCAAAGCGGACTCCAGATTCTTATTCCCTATGCAGTTGTGAGATTAGTCTAGTTTTCTAGTTTGGGAATTCTTCACTTCGTTTGGTGGGAAGTGCATTTTTCGAAAGGGAGTGCTACACAAAAAATTGTCTGCAGTCCATTTTACTATGGAAAATTGCCGAACATTTTTCAAATTTGACCCAAGCGTTACAAGCGGCCTCAGAATCGAGTCATATTCACGGGTTAAACATAATTTTGGTCCTTAGAATCCATTTTTGTAGTCCGTTTGGCCCTGGTAGCCGCATTTTCGACTTATTTTCATTTTAATTGTTTTTTTGCAATTTTCATCTGATTAGAGCAGCTGCTGTGAGCCTCTTAAGGCCGCGTCGGTGGCTCAGTGGGTAGCAAGCATGCCTCTGAGTCACGGCGGCCGCTGCATCCCTAGTGGTTGTAGTGGTTCATCCTCTCGGCGTGGCAAGTTTCTTGCTGCAAAGAGTTGGTCGTCGGCACAACGCTCCACCCAGGCCACCGAAAGCTGGTTACAGCGAGTAGATAAAATGGGAACCAACTGGATCTGCCACAGCACCAAAGCCGCTCCTACAGCATGCCAACTTGGAGAAAGAACAACGACGTCAGGAGCTGTCTGAGAGACCAGCAATAAGGCTGATACCGGTTTGCGTATGGCCGGGACGGCCGTTGGGATCTGGCAGCACCATGACGTCAACACGCCAGGGACTTTCTTAGTAACTGGCGTCCAACAGCATGGCTAGAGTGGCTGGCAGTGATAGAAGGGAAACGTCCGAGATGACGAAACTACGGGGGTTGCGCAATGGATCGCAAGGTCTGAGCGTAGGGCCGTAAAAGGCCCCCCCCCGCACATCGGATCGGATCGAGCCTCTTAAGATGTTGCTTAAAACGTAATTGTTGGGGTAATTTTATGTGCTGAATTCAATTTTGTCACCTAGAACACCGTCACATCATGTAGTACGCAGTAGTAGTAAATTTTCTGCCCGAACAGACAACAGACTGAGCAGATCAAAGGGAGGACTGGGCCGTTTGTTCGGCTACGTTATTGCAGGCCTAACTTTTGGACAACCCCTATTTGGTATAATATTTTTTCCAATCAGTTTTTGATGACTTTACTTGTTAAAAGAACACTGATTAATGCTTAAAGCCATCTGAGAACACTGATTAATGCTTAAAGCCATCTGATGACGCCGGCCTCACGTTGTAGAGCAGCAAGCTCTTGCCGACGGTATACCTTAAATGCGATTTGAGTTTCTATAGAAAGTTGATTTTTCCCGAAAAAACATTCTAAGCTTTGATTTGAAATTCGCATCTTTATAGCCCTGGTAATTTGCTTCGATTGATATAAAAAAGGTTCGGGTCTTGAAGAATATTTTCGAGAAAATACCTAGGTTTTTTTCGCCGCCGCCAATCATTTTGAAACTTTAGAAAGGATCTGAAAATAGAATAAACCTGATAGAGGCAATTTAATAAAATAAATATGTGGGGTACAAACATATTCGTTAGGATTCCGAAAGTTGATGACAGCGCGCATGCCGTATGTCATATTTTTGGCGCAAAATTTGTGGACGCATACCTTTGAACAGGTGAAGGTCGTCTCAGCAGCGAGCACGAGCAGTCGTTATACAGAAAAGATAAGAAATGTCTACCACCTGTTTTGACCTTTAGGGGCCGTCCAAAAACTACGTCGTCCTAAAATCCCGATTTTTTGGATCCCCAAAATCGCCTTGCGGCGTTTCTTCGGACCCCCTTCCCTAAGCCGACGTAGTTTTTCTTTTACCCCCCCCCCCCCGATAAAAATTCTGCACATACAGTACTGTCATGTTTTCTTGTTGCCATACTGTATAATGAATTGAATAGATCCCTTCAACCACTCTGGGAACCTTTTCTATATTTAGAACCTTTGCCAGAATGTAGAGAAATGAAAATTACACAATCACAGTTCCCAAAAATTCCGAAAAAAGCGACGTCGTCTTTAGCTAACCCCCCTTCCACCTGGTGCGTCGACTATCCTATCATCGCATTTCAGCCGACTCCCCCTTCCCCCTTCTGGAACGACGTCGTTTATTGTCGGCCCGTTATTCAAACGGTTTGTTCTCAGTCATTTCTTTAGCGATTTGGTTCAAATTTTCAGCACAAACTAAGAAGAGAAGTGGCTACATATTTTATAAAATTGGTGCCAAAATTCTAACTCGTATAGGTTTTACGAGCCGACAACTAACAATCAGGGTGGGCCACAGAAATTATAATGTTTTCGGTCCGAAACTCAGGAATGATTGGTACTTCCACTGGTCATGACATTCTGACTGGGCAGCTATCTAACTCAAAGAGTCCTAAAATTGGGCAATTTCAATTTCATGCCGGTCACTAATTTTTCGACCCCTTTGAGCTTTGAGCCTGCCCAGGATGTATGTTATGCCCGCCCAGCGGCAATACCAATCATTGCTGTGAGTTTCGGACCCGTACTCTTTGATTTAGCAAACAAATTAGAATTTCTGTGGACCTCACTGATTCATAGCTTACAGCTCTTAAAACCAGCAGACGTTAGAATTTAGCCAGTTCTCTTATTAATTTAGTCAAATCGATGAAGAATGTACCGTTTGAATAAATTCCGAAAAATTAGGTAGACAATTTTTATCTATACTGTCCATACGTACGTATATGCTTAAAGCAGAAAGCTGGCATGTCCGCTACGAGCCACGCTGAGATTCTTCTGCTCCACCCACTGGTCATTGATAGGGTCGTAGACCTCTACCGAAAACTGCGAGTCAAAATTTCCACTGTTTTCCTCTTGAACATTCGAACCACCAATCGCATGCAATTTTCCGCCAGTGTTGAGCAGGGTGAAATACTTTCTGCCGCGATTCATCGAAGTAAGCGGAGACCAGGCGTTTTGGACGGGATCATATTTCTCACAGCTAGCCAGTGTTGGGCCTGGACCATTCCAGTTGTCACCACCGCAAGCAATGAGACTGTTGCCGAAACTAACCACCTCAACCACACCTCGGGCAGTTTGCAAACCAGTTTTCTGTTGCCAACTATTAGTTTGGGGGTCGTAGCGGTGCACATCGGCCGTACAGCCTGACCCCCCTGGCACTTCACCTCCCACACTGTAGATGTATCCGTTGAGAACAGCCATCCCGTGCTGCTTACGAACAGGGCTCAGCTCTGCTACGGGGTGCCAAGCCATCGTAGCAGTGGTTCTGTTTAGACAAAGCTTGTTGCAGGTGGTCACATAGTTGCCTGCGTTGTCGCTCCCTCCGCATATGTAGAGACAGTCATTTAGTTGCACTGAGCCGAGCCACAGTCTACTACCTGTTGGGAGCGGGGGGCCGGTAGTGAACTGACCACTGGTCAGACTGAGCAGGTCGACATCAGCAACTTCGGCGTTGTTCTTGTAACCAGCCGCAAGGACTAGAACGTCTGGAGGAAAAAAGCCGGCCGCAAAATGAGATCGTTGGAATGGCATTGTGGTTGTGATTATTTTGCTTGAAAGATTTTCGGTGTTGTATAATGAAATCTCTCCTTCAAAGTTCGGCGTCTTAGTGCCAATTACGATGATATTATCTAAGAATAAGCAGAGGAATATGTATGCTACAGTCAGGCACTTAACGCCGTTTATGGTACCGCTACCTTATATGGTACCACCACAGCAGTGGCGTACCCCAGGATTGTGCAAAGGGGGTGATGTAAAATTTTGAACTTGCCTGGTTGGGCCACTGCCCAACAAGGGCGAGAAAAGTTCACAAAATTAGCCTTCAAAAACGTGTTTCAGTGTGTTTCTGTTCTCAGTTTAAAATTGACAGAAATTACAAGCTTTAGTAGTTTAAAGTGCCCTGGTTGGGCTTCTGCCCGACCAAGGCGAGAAATTTTTGATAATTTAGCCTTCGAAAACGCAATTTATTGGTATTCTGAGCATAAAACAGTTTTAGTACATAATTAATTCGTTTCTCTGATTTTTGTCTAATTTTTCCTCACTACCTCCACCGCAAACGGGGTACACACCCTACACCTCCTTGATACGCCACTGCACCACAGGCCCCGAACGTCGTGTACCATATATGGTGCCACTAGCCTAGGTACCGGCACCAGAAACGGCGTTAAGTGCCTGACTGTGCTAAGCAATCAAACAAACACAACCGTTGTTGCACTCGTAGTCAAGTAGCGCAAAGCTGCAGTTGCACTTGGTGATATCTGGCTGACATTGTGCACCGGTACCGCACTGCTCATCTGTCCTACATTCACCAAAATCTGCAAACTGCTGCGCTATGACCTCTGTTGTCGGGGTAAAACAGTTCCGATCCGATCCGATCTGGCGAGGGGCCGTACGATGTACAGCCCTACGATCAGACCTGCACGGTCCATTTCGTTACCCCTGATATCGTCATTTCGGACGTTTGCCCTTCTTTCACTGCAAGCCACTCAAGCCATGCTGTTGGGCGCCAGGTACTAAGAGAGTGCCTGGCGTGGTGACGTCATGGTGCTGACAGCTCCCAACGGCCGCCCGGCGCAACCAAACAGGTATTGGCCTTATTGCTGGTTTCTCAGACGGCTCCTGACGTCGTTGATCTTCCCTCCAACGCGGCATGCTTTTTGGAGCGGCTTTCGGTGCAACGGCAGATCCAGTTGGTTCCCACTTTACCTACTCACTGTTACCAGTTTTCGGTGGCCTGGGTGGAGCGTTGTGCCGACGACCAACTCTTCGCAGCAAGAAACTTGCTGCGCCGAGAGGATTAACCACTATAACCGCTAGGGATGCAGGGGCCGCCGTGACTCAGAGGCAGCGAGCTACCTATACCTACTGAGCCAACGACGCGGCCTGGGTAAAACAGTTATAATAAGAACAGTTACAGTTGATTTTTTTGAACATTTCATATCCTGTGGCTTCCTGAGTCTGCATCTCATCCATTTTCTTGTACATTCTGCAGTCTGATGTGTCTCTTTTGTAGGCAAATCCAAAACACTCAAGTTGCTCGTGGCAAGCCTCCGCGCAACTGATCACATGACTGATACTGGCTGTTCTCAGAATGTCTGCAGAGTTGGCTTCGCGCCTGTTTTCAGCTGCCAAACGATATTTCTGAGTTAGTCCTACAACTTTCTACCATTATTCCCACTCACACTGTACCGATCCACTCTGTAATTACCGATTTAGATTTACGTTGTGCGTAGGTTTAGGCTGAGGTTTAGAATCAGAATTTAATTTAAGCATTAGTTTATGTTTTAGCTTAGCTTCCGACCTATGGTTAGAGTTAAGTTAGACAGATCAGCCGCCCTACCAGGGATGGATATTTTTCCGAAAAAAACCTCGGCCTGTTTTTTTCAGTTTATTCCTGTTTTTTTTCCAAAATCGCGGAAAAAACTCCAGCTCAAGTTCTGCCTATCCTAGCCTGGTTCTATGTTTCCTAACACCATACTTGCTTGCTAATGGCTCGCTAAACAGCTGCTTAGCGAACTTTGTGACTCTGTTCGTGATTTGTACTGTATGCCCAAAGATGGTTTCAGCAACCGTTTTTTTGGTATCCAAAAGTGGCTTTCAGCGACCTATTTTAGGCTCAAAATAAGGTTTTGAGGACTAAAAATCGGGTAGAAATCCTGTCTGAAGTGCAGAAATGCCGTTTAAAATCCTTTACTTTAAGACATGCAAAAACCCTACTTTTGATTTAAAACGTGCAAAAAAACCCATTTTATTTGACATGATACAGTTAAAATGCATTTCTCTGCAATCTTTAGAGATTTTGAAACCCAAATTAGGGTCCCGGAGACCCTATTTAGGGCTTTTGAATCCGAAATTAGGGTTCCGGAACTTTATTTTTTGGCCTCCAGAAACCTTGTTTCGTCTCTATGAAACCAAAATTATGGTTTCGGAACCCTATCTAGGGTTTCAGAAAAATCCCCCAGAATCCGGCTAGGAGGAATTTTCTTCGAAATCCGGCCTGGGGGAAGGAAATCCCTCCGTTCCCCCCAACTACTGTACATCCAACCCCCAAGCGACTCTTCATGATTTATACTGCATTGGAGAAAATTTAAGGCCAGACGTCGGTATCTATCGGTGCCAACCAACTGGAGTTGAACTTAGCAACTGCGGAATGGCCGTAGCAACCATTGACGTCAATGTTGCCCGGTCCAACTACTAGTATATATGTACTAGCAACGCAACTAGTATATACGGCATGCGTTAGGCCTAAAGATGCAACCGTAAAGAAAATACTCGATACCGTATACCGGAGAATTTTTTAGGATACCCGTTAGCGGATGATACCGGATAGTTAGTAACGATGATTAGGGCTTAAAGAATACAGTAATTTTCAGGCTGGAATTGAAGTTTTTGACGCTTTCAGGTAGTATTTGACTGATATCCCGTTGGATCAGCTGAATTTTCCAGATTATTTCAGCTTTTAAGCCCAAAAATCACGCTAATCTATATGCGAAACCAAAAGTACACTCGAAAACTAGAGCAATTCTCATGAAAATGCGATTTTCAGCTATCCGGTATCCAGTATCCAAAATATACCAGATAGTGTTTTCTAGCTAAAAGTACCGGATCATCCAGTATGTACTACTGTTGATCGGGTATACCCATACCCATACCCGAAACTGGGTATTTTTGTGCAAAACTACCTGAAATTGGGTATACCCATACCCGGGTACTTTTTGAAATACCCATACCCGGGTATACCCGATTTTCTGAAAAATACCGGGTATTTGAATGGGTATTTTTAGAAAAAATCGCGCAAACACGCACGATATTTGCTGTAAAGACTGTCGAAAAATTCTCTCAAGCATTTGTTAACTACGTTTTTTGCCACGCATCATACAGTCATTTTACTGTTACAGAACGTTTAGTTTTCCCCATTTGTTTCAAGAGTTGTATTTAAACTTTTTTGCCATTTTGTTTAATTTTATGCATAAAAGACTATGAAACATCTTACGTAATGAGTTAATGTTTGTTATCTTAGAAAGGAACGCTCCGAGTTTGTTATGACCTCGATCTTTCACTGCAAAATTCATTGTGCATACTGAATGCATGCATAAAAACATAGTATGAATTTTTACAAATGTGCGCACAGTACATAAAAGACTTTTGCATGACTACAGTAGGTTTCTTGCCTCTCATCTACCTCTAATGAAAATCGAGCTTCTGTTTGTTACCCATTTAGAGCATAAGTACTGTTCTACTTCGTCTAGTAATTTCGCTGGACTTTAATTGCGGCATTTAAAGCCATTCATTTTTGATTTATTGATTTGAAGTTACAGCAAGCTGAAATTTTTATACAATTCTGTGCTATGGTGATTAACCCAGAAACAGAAAGTACTATTGGAATTAAAATTACTCCAGAAAGCTGATTCGGTTTTTTGTCAATCTTAAACTACCAAATAGTGTTCGAAAATTGACACCTGTTCCAGTAACTTTAAAGTAAAACTGCAGCGGTTTCGGTTACTACATCAGCTGTTAGGTACATATGTACGTAATAATTGTGGTTCAAAAAGAAAATTCAAAGAAAACTATTTTTTGATTTTGCAAAATCTATTGACATTTGGCATTTTTAGGAATTTCGCGATTTTAGTGAAAAATACCCGATTTATACCCGATACCCAGGTATTTTTAAAATACCTACCCATACCCATACCCGGGTATGGGTATTTTAAAAAATACCTACTCATACCCATACCCAATTCAAATTCAAATACCCATAGCAACAGTAGTATGTACTGGATGATATTGGATTACGGTTGCATCTCTAGCTAGGCCTCAACTAGGGCCACAAATAATATTATGGTATGATATGGTATCAGATGTTGAACCAGTAGCTAGCATATCAAGAATACCTTCGGTTGCGATGAGGCCAGACATGAGTAGAGAAAGTGACCAAAGCTGGTAGAGCATGGCGCACGACAAGCGAAACCACCAACTAATGATGAACAAGTGAAGGGTCGCCTAGCGATTTTAGAACTTGCGGCTCTCCTAAATAATTCAAAAGCCTGGAGGCATATGAAATACATTATACCCGTTTCGGCAACGCTGTGCCACTATAGTGGCAGTCGCCGTTGTTAAGCGGATTAACTAATTCATTAACATGTTATGCGTGTGCAATTTGTTAATGAAATGAATTTGTTAATAAAAGTGTTAAGTGTTAAATGAAATGTTAAGTGCTGTGCTGGATGGTGTAGGAATAAGGAAGAAGGAAAGACAAACGAAAAACAGAAAAGCAGCATAGTTCCAGTTTATTAATCTCCATTCGGCGCCCGCCCAAACAGAGCAAGAAAGGAGGCAGCCAGCAAACCCCCACCCAGTAGCCAACCGACCGAGCCTAACTTTGGTTTAAGCCTTAGTTTCAGGCTTATCCTAGGCTCTGGCTTAGGCTTAGGGTCAAGCTTAGGCTGAGACTGAGGCTTAGACAGAGTCAAACGTTTAAAAGCTCACTTTTCCGTTTGCCTAGAAAGCAGGGAGGGCGAACTAAGTTATCACGAATTCCTTCTAAATATTGCTCAGCTTTAGTACATTTGATTTTTTAGTTATAACAAATGTATCAAATAGATGGCGAGATATTTACCGTCATTCAACTGAAGCCTGTTGTTCTAGTCGGGTCTAATCTAATTAATTGATTTTGGAAAGGGCCGCGCTGCCCAAAGCTTAAGTTGAGAAGTCCGCCAGCGTGAAATCCAATACCAAACAACGGTACATCAGAACAGTTAAGAGCCATATTTTATAAAAACCATGTGCGTCTCCTTATAAAGGCGGAACATGAAATTTTCGGACCTATACTTTTTATGTGATAGGTCTTCAGTAAACGGTCGCCTAGCGATTTTAATACTTGCCCCTCTCCTAAATAATTCACCGTGGCTGATTGGGGCGCAGTGTGGCCCTTGCACACAAATTTTGTGCCTTTTCGCTCAGCCAATCAGCGAATCGGCCAGCCTCGGCTTTATCCCTAGTTGAGCATAGTGGAACGCATTAAAATATGGACACAATACATAGTGACCAAAGCCTCTAGTATCTAGCTTTAGATGAAAAGCTTGGGAAAAATTTGTAAGTGAAAACTTGTTCTAATTTTCGTCATTTCCTCACAGTTCAGACCGATGCAAAAAATGTCAATCAAAATATACAGTATAGATAAAAAAAATGTCCCATCGCTTTTTCGGCCTTCACTCAAACGTTTCGTTCTCAGTCACTACTTTACCGATTTGGCTCAAATTTTCAGCAAAAATTAACAACATGGTTGGCTAAATATTCTGCAAGTGTGGTGCCAAAATTCCGACTCATACTGGTTTTATGACCCGAAAACTAGGAATGAGGGTGGTCCACGAAAATTTAATTTTTTTCGGTAATACAAGGAGTACAGGCCTGAAACTTGCAGGAATGATTGGTGTTGCTATTGGGCATAACATACTAAGCGGGCAGCCCTGTAGCTCAAAGGGCACTAAAATGGGGGAATTTCAAAAACATGACGAAATATGACTTTTCTTCGTAAAACCGGCAAAATGGCGATTCTAAAGATTTTCAATTTTCAAAAAAACGCTGCAGGGATGGTTACTATGGTGTGGAACAGAGCTTAAATATCAGGTTCATTTATTTGTAGAACTTCCTGCTACAATCTATGTTGATTAACAACAGATTCAGTGCTTTGATTCTAGAAGGTGCAGATTTCTTAACTATGGGCTTTTCACTCATGTTTTTGAAATTCCCCCATTTTAGTGCCCTTTGAGCTACAGGGCTGCCCGCTTAGTATGTTATGCCCAATAGCAACACCAATCATTCCTGCAAGTTTCAGGACTGTACTCCTTGTATTACCGAAAAAAAATAAATTTGCGTGGACCACCCTCATTCCTAGTTTTCGGATCATAAAACCAGTATTAGTCGGAATTTTGGCACTAAACTTGCAGAATATTTAGCCAACCATGTTGTTAATTTTTGCTGAAAATTTGAGGCAAATCGGTAAAGAAGTGACTGAGAACGAAACGTTTGAGTGAAGGCCGAAAAAGCGATGGGACATTTTTTTTTATCTATACTGTATGTAGCTAATTGAAGTAGATATAGCTCCTAATAGTCTTTGCGTCTGATTATAGGAATTCTACCGAGCAAACAAAGTTGGGATTATACAAGCCGTGAAAACCGCAAAAAATTGTGTTTTTTGTTGTGAGCAAATAGATAAATGAAAGAAAAACTGCATTATTTTCTACACCCTTTACTCAGTAAATTACCGAGTACTGAGTTTTTTTTTCTAATTAGGTAAATCAAAATTGAAACTCGGTATTCAGTAAGTAAAATTATGAAAAAAATTTGCCGGTAGTAGAAGTACTTACTGTAATTAAAAATAACTAAATACCGAGTAACTTTCACTCAGTAAATTTACTGGGAACAACACTGCCGGAATCGATCGATAGCGAGGATAATTAAACAACGTATCTACTACTTGCCGGGATAGCGGATAAACAGCCGGGACTCTGTTGTTTTTGTCGGAAATCTCGTCCATAATATAATGTGCCAATAAACAAATATTTATCAATTTTCGGCAGCACACAAAAGTGGGAGGAGCTCCAGTTTCAACACCTAACCGCACGCTTAATTCGTGAGGCCAGCTGCGGCTGGACCGCAGCAAAACTACTCCAATTTGGAGTATGCTCATCCTCAACGGGATACATTCGGTCCAGCTTTCCAATAGCTTGTTTTCAGTTTCTCTTAGTTTAGTGCAGTAAACTGATAGACTGAAAGATATTTTTGAATCATTTCAATGGCAAGCGTTATCTGAACATCTAAAACAACAAATTTTGAGTTTGCGACTGGTTGAAAACGCCTTTCCGAGGGGCCTGTAATAGCTTTCCGATACGTTCACTTTCATTTTTTTTGCTTTCCGATAAGTTGGCCATCTACGCCATATGGCGCTGGTCGTTTGCAAAGGGTTAAAAACACAATTATGTTGAACTACATACTATTGTATACTGAAATCGCAAGAAAATACACAAAAATGCTCTATAGTTTGACATTTCTTTTGAAATTTGGGCTGCTGGTGGTAGCTGCTATTCCACCAGCACAGACAAGTCCATGGGCAGCTGGGAGCGCTTGAACATTTTCAACATGCCCATTCTGACCTCTTTGTGCCGTCTGCAGTAAACGAACAGGTTGAAGAGAGGGTTGAGAGAGACGAAGAAGCCAACGATCGGTCCCGGTCTGAACTCGGTTGCGTGCAGACTGAGCGCTCTCAGCATCATCAACACCGCCATCGGCCCAACCAGGAGGGCGAAGGTGACTCCGACCGTAATCGCCACGCTGATCGTCATTTTCCGTTGCAGTTCTATTTTCCGTTTCTGTTTAGCAGTTTGACCCCCTACTTTCTTGGTGCGGTCCTGCGCGTGAACAATCAACACTACCACATAGACCAGCCAACTACTGAGCAGCAGCCCCAGCCACTGCCCCACATGGTAGGCCAGAAATTTCGGCTGCAGACCTTGCATTATGAGGCAAGGAATATCGGTAATAAGTGTGCCGTCCCCCCAGTTCAGGTAGATCTGGGCTGCAGTGTAGATGGTGCAGACAGCGGCCACTGCAACCACCAATCTGTTGGCGCATTTGACGCTCAACTTGAAGTAGTAGAACGGAGCGGCAACGGCGATCAGACGTTCCAGACTTTGCACCAACATCATCAGAGCTTGTGCAGTGGTGCCACAGACCACCAAAGACACATAGGGAGCGGTGAGACAGGCCTGGCGAGAGTAGGCAAACCCAGCTAAGCCGGTGATGAACTTGTACAAGTGACTGGCACCCTGCAGCAGCCAGCCGAAGCCGTAGCAGAGGTCAGCGCCGGCCAGGCCAGCGATTATTATGAACTCCTTTCGCCTGCGAAGACTCTTGTGCCAGAGGACTGTAGAAAGCAGTAGAGCGTTGACTATCGACAACAGACTGCCTTGCACAAGGTGTACACCGGCGAAGACTGTGTGGAACACACTCCACCAGTGGCGCCAGTAGATGGCTGTATGGTTAGTAGAGACGTTCATGTTGTCCGAGTGAGAGTCCGGCTCTTTGGTATCTGGGGGACTAATTAGTTTCTGTCAGATGAATTAATCAAACACCTGCCTGTGTTTGTTGGTTTGACTGTGGAGATAATTAAAAGCCGCTATAAGTACTAACGGGAGAGTCAAGCAAACAGTAGGATTACTGTTGTTTGTGTCTATTTACACAATACCATACAGAAAAATACAGATTGTTTTTGGAGTGTGTATACACTGCCACCTTAAAAATTCTGATACACATTTCCATACACACACGGGACTCAAAATGCGCAAAAGTCGCAAAAATATGGAGCAGAATCCTAAAATTTCGATGTTTTCGTTGCTGTAATAAGCAGTAAATATCATCTTAAACCCTTTAAATGCCCTACGTAAGTAACTCTTTTTCAAAGTTGTCTAAGGTTTCAAGCAGCAGACAATTAGAGTTTTGATTTTTGTACTCAATACCTATCAATTGATTGGATTTTCAGTACAATACACATACACAAAAATACACATTGTTTTGTTGAATGTGTATACACAAATTACCATGCAAGTTTGACAGTAAATGTGATACACATACACACACATTCTGAAAATCCAATACCAAACAACAGTAAGTAGCACTGGCCGACCAATTTTGCCTCAGAGCTGGTACGTGCAGGACGAGAAGCGAACTTTGCAAGAATCAAATTTTCGACACCCTTAATCATAGCGTAATTGGTTAAGCGCTGGGGCACCTTCATAATTGAGCCTATGAAACGCGCTCCCCGCCATTGCATAGCGTAACCGTACCTACGATTTCATATGCATAATGTGCTGAATTGGCTATTCTGCTTCAAAACAAATTTGCAACCTTTCGTTCTGACACAATCCAGTAGGTACACTTTTCATTAAAAGCAAAGTGAATTAGCACAAAAAACCAGTCAGGAAACAGAAAAGGTCAGAAGGAGGCGAAACTGTAGAGAAACGGGTTGACCAGAGAATTGACCAGCATCAAGTTCTGTACCCAGTTCAGGTCGTCCGATACGCGTCTGGCCACCTCCCAATTAATTAGCACACACCAACTGAGCAGGTTGTAGGGCAGCCAAAATATCAAGTAGCACAGGACCACGGCCGCAGCAATGCGAAACATCTTTGAGCGCATCTGTAGTCGCCAGGCCGGGACTAAAGGTGGTTGTGGTGATCTTCTGCTGGCGATTCTCTGAGAGCGGGACCGGTTCAACTTGCGTCTGAGAGAGGAGTGCAGCGAGCTGACAGTTTCTATGCGAGTTCGCAAGTAGCGAACCGAATGGTGCCGTGCCGCTGCATAGCTGCTGCTGCGAACTCTAACGGTTCGTTGGGTTGGTAGCACGTCGTTGCTTTCGATACTAGAAAATTCAACTGCTACAGTAGTGCTTGAATTTTGTTCTCAAATTATGTTCTTCCTATCCATATCACATTTGGTCATTTGCGCATGCGACCATGTGAAGGGAGTTCAAACAAATGTCATGCTAATAGTGCCAGGAGTAATTTAGGTGCCTGCCATTTTTCAGCGTTGACCGTTCCTTAAAGGGTCTGTTTCACTTAGCTAAAAATATTCTGTGCGATTTCCCTGATTTTCAAGCGTTGTGGTGGCTTGACTGGATTGGTAGTGGAAGCTAGCTAAGCTGGGATGGATATTTTCTGAAAAAACCTAGGCCTGTTTTTCCCTTTTTTTCCAAAATCGCGGAAAAAACTCCTGCTTAAGTTCTGAGTATCCTAGCCTGGTTTTATGATTCCTAACGTTTTCTAATGCCTTCCTGAGTCTTTTCAGAATGAAATTCTCGTCTTACATAGATATAAATCACGTAACAGGCATGAAACAGTTCTTGACAGGCTCCATCAATAAACGCTATATGCAAATTTTTTTACAGTAGTTTGTCAAATTTGGTATTTTCAGTTGTTTTTCTAACAGTTTGGATCCAATCTAGCCTATTATACATTTCAAAAGTTTATTTTTAACTTAAAAAATGACATATAGTAGCTATTTTTCGCTTGAGTTTTTTCCGCGATTTCTGTTTTTTCTGACCCTTAGGAAAAAACCGTTTTTTTTTAAAAAAAACAGAAAAAGCACCGAAAAAACACACCTCACATACAGTATCTACAGCTCAGCAAAAGCGATGAAGCAATAGGTGGAGGGACAGTGATCCAAAGTGAGGTGCTTTTACTTCTGCATGCAATAGGCGGTCACCCAGGAAGCCGACTCCCTGTCGCACAGCGCAGACTGCAGTTTCACTTTTGGGGGGAGGGGGGTCCGAAAAATCGGGATTTTGGAACGACGTCGTTTATGGACGACTCCTAAGACCGTTGCAAGCGCTGAACAAAGACCTTTCCTTTCCACTCATGGAATTGGTGAGTGGTGTTTTGAACCAAGAGATCACAACGATCGATTTTCAGATCGAATTCTCTGGTCGAATGATTATGAGGAGATCTGTTGAAACTGACTGAAGATCACTGACTTCATTTGCGTTTTGTTGAATAATGGACAATGCCCGAAATTGGCAGGCATGTGCGCTTGTGTGTGAAATTTGACTGAACATAGTTATCAAACGTAGGGTGGTACACCATGCATATAGTAAAATTGTGGAAACACGGTGGCGCTTTTTTTTCCCGAGCTTACTAACCGATGCAGCGCGTATGTTTCATACCTGTCAGAATCTCTGGCTGACAGCGGTTCCAGTTCCAGAGCGACCGACCGGGACACGAGACTGGAGTAGGGGGTGGTGGTCTGTGTGACGGGGGTCAACGCATAGGAGGCTAGTTTGGTCACAATAAACAGATAACAACTGATTATTATGAGAAAGGGAAGCCAGAAAACCGTAGCCAAATGATAGGCCTGGTACACCGTGGATGAAACCCAAAGACTGCCAGTGTCCTCTCCGTTGGCGGTCATAATGTTCCAGACAGTCGTACACTGCTCCCATCCAGGCAGCAGCTCAATGGTAGACCAAAAGTAAAGCTGAGGTAGACTGGTCAAAACGGCAGCTATCCAGGCCACTGTCAGCAGCCGTTTCACGTGCATCACGCAGTTTTCGGAGGCCGACGCCACTGAGCTGGCCTGAAATCTGAGACTGATTCTGAGAAACTGCAGTATAGATGAAAGGGACTGCCCAGTATGTATGTAATGTCCAATCATTGCTGCCAGAGTCAGACATCAGTTCTCTTTGAATTACCGTAAAATTAGAATTTTCGTGGTCACCTTGATAGTTCGAACAAGGGGGTGGACACTTTTTTACTGATCCATGCCCCCTTTGAGCAGACCATCTAACTTCGGGCTAATTGTTGTCGAGCTAATTTGATTTTTTGACGAAATTGTGATTTCGCTAATCCAATGAGGGCGTTCCGATTAGAAATTGGTCATTAGGGCTCAGTGGGAGCATTAGAAATGACTACGAACTGAAATCACTTATATGACGCGTTCCGATTTGACTTTAGGTTCCAATTAGACCGCTATTAGATATCTAATCGCGCCGATTTCAATATTACACCCCCAGAGAGGATTGGAAAAGCTAATCCGGTAGCAGTTCCGATATTGATTTACCATATTCTTCCTAACCGGGACAGAGTGCTCCAATACCGCGCTAATTTTCATACGCCATATGGGCGTGGCGTCGTCCCCAAAGGGATGCTATGTACAAACTACACTTGGTAGGTACCACCAAATTTCAGGTAAGTCCAGGTTCAGGTATCTCTAAAATCCAATTTCAGGTTCAGGTTCAGGTTCAGGTACATTTTTCAAAAGTACCCAGGTGTCAGGTTCAGGTTCAGGTACTTTCAAATAAAGACACAAATTTTCGGCTATGAGCTAAATCAATAGCGCTCCTGTTCCTTTTCTTAAGAAAACGATCCATGTTCAAAGCAATCGAAATTTACAAACCAACAATTCAACAAAAACGAGAAAAACGCAAGACAATTTTTGCGGTATGACGGACCGATCGCCATTGCAGTAGGAAACCCTACGCACTCCACGAACGTTCATTTCAAACTCTAAGTTCCGGCATTAAGTTAAGGCTCAGGCTTACAAAAGTTCTTAGCTGACGTTTAAGCTTACGTTCAACAAACAAACTAAAGTTCGGGTTTAGACATAGAGGAAGACAAGCTTTCATAAAGGCAATTTCTGGATGGGGGCTTTTCCCTATAATCGCCTTCATTTTTAAGTTACAGTACACGTACAATGTAGGTGCAGATAGAGATAATGTGCATTAGTCGCTTTAAACACACCATTTTTGAGGACAAAACTGTAGAGCGTTAAGCAATATGTGATCTAACCAATTTCAAAAGTTGACAGTACGTGCTACTTGTACCGGGAAGTTTAAGACAAGAAAAACCTGAAAAGTAGGTACCGACCTAGTAGGTGTCAGGTAAGTACTTTTATTTTCAAGTAGGTTCAGGTTCAGGTTCAGGTTCACAATTTTCAGGTTTATACCCAGGTTTCAGGTTCAGGTTCAGGTATACCTACCAACTGTAGTACAAACCCAGGAAATGATAGCCAAAGTTTCTGTAGTACCAATTTTCTAGGGCTTCAGAAACCCGGCACGAAACTTGCCAAAAGGCCTGCCAGGTGCTGGATTTCTGTGTCAATTTATGTAAGCACAGCAGCAGGCGACAATCGGATTAATTACGCAATTAGGTGGCCTCCCGGGCCAGGCTATTCTTTATCGCGCCCCTGCTTTTCACTTTTGACATGAAGCACGAAACGGCACGGATCAGAAACCCAGAAACGCCAAAAACTGCAAAGACTGAGGTCAGAAAGGTTTGGCCAGAAACTAGCCAACGAAAACAGAAACTTTGCCATAACCTTTAGTTATCTGAGAAACTTTGGCTATCGTTTCCTGGCTTGTACTGTATGTTAGCATACCGCATTGCTGGTACAGAGCTTGGCCACAATTCGAACGCGGTCGACGGCGATGCAGATGACGATGTTGGAGGAGATCTGAAAGTTGACCAGCCAGACGAAGTGGGCCGTCTTGCAGAAGAAGTTGCCGAACGACCAGCGGTAGGTTATGAGCCAAGCCGCCTTCCCCGGACAATACAGCAGCAGCACCATCAGATTGGCTACGATCAAGTGCAGTTGCAGCAGCCGAAACGATGTTTTCAGGTTGTTCTGAAGAAGTTCATACAATTCTTGCTCAACAGTTGATGGAAACATGCAGAGAAATCGTAGGCACAGTACAAACCACAGAAAGCATACGGACTTCCGCTAGACACGGAAAATAGTTTGTGGGCTGGCTGTGTAGAAGGATACACCGTTTCGTGACCTAATTGCTGCTGCCGGCCGAAATGCTGACTAAGGCAGCCAATTTCCGTGACCTGCATAAGGCTTAGCGCTGTTCGGTTTGTGTGTCCGTGGTTGCTGGAAACTCGTATGCGTTCGTGTGTTGGGCGATAAAAGTTCGTTCATTCATTCATTCGTTCGTTTGTTCGTTTGTTTGTTCGTTCGTTCGTTCGTTCGTTCGTTTGTTCATTCGTTTGTTCGTTCATTCGTTCGTTCGTTCGTTCGTTCGTTCGTTCGTTCGTTCGTTCATTCGTTCGTTCGTTCGTTCGTTCGTTCGTTCTTTCGTTCGTTCGTTCGTTCGTTCGTTCGTTCGTTCGTTCGTTCGTTCGTTCGTTCGTTCGTTCGTTCGTTCGTTCGTTCGTTCGTTTGTTCGTTCGTTCGTTCGTTCGTTCGTTCATTGTTCATTCGTTCGTTCGTTCGTTCATTCGTTCGTTCGTTCGTTCGTTCATTCGTTCGTTCGTTCGTTCGTTCCGTGGTGTACCGTATCTCGATTAGGCTAGCTAGTAGCAGTCAAGCCGGGGCATCAATTAGAAGTCTACAGTATCTACGAAAACAAAGCCCACCCACCTTTCTAGCGGCGGCATTGGTTTCTAGATATTGTCTGGAGACCCTGACGAAGGCCAGACTATTGACCACAGCTCCTATGGGAAAGATTAGGAGCAGTATTCCAATCTCCAAGTAGTCGACCAGCAACGGACTGGGCGGTTGTGCCATGGCGGGGTCGGGCGTGATGGTGTGATTATCGGAGAGGTTAAGCATATCGGCTAAGGTGATTGTCTGGTTCAAATTAAACATGGCAGACATCTTGTTGGTGCTGAAAGCCCGGCTCTGCTTAACAATTAAGCAGAAGCAGGAAGCCTGCGATTGAGCTAATTAATCGAACCGACCTGTGTGAGGCCTCTGACCAGCGTCATAATCCCCAATGACTCATCAAGTTGCTTGTGACGGCCGGGTGGTTGACTGGAAAATATTTTCCTTAAGATGTGCATTGGTCAGAATTTGTTTTGATGAACACGGAAATGAAACTTCACATACAAAGCACTGTAGGTTGTGCCGAGGAGGGTCAAGCCGATTTTAAACTTCTACCATTCGGCTGGCACGGGCACTTTCAAAACCGCTGCCTACAACTCAATTTAGACTTTGGGGCCCGCCCGGTGGCACGTTGTTGGCACTTTGTCGAAGTCAGAATTGCGTGGTTGCTATTTCGTAGCGATTTGGAAAGTGTCAGTAGTGCCACCCGAATGGCAGACGTACATATAGATCGGCGTTTAAAGTGGAAAATGGTACTACAGTCGCCAAGTACAGTGGCCAAGTACAGTCGCGAACCTCGTAAACAGAATAGAAATGCTCGGACTACCCATTTTCCTACACTTTTGTACAGTGCAAAATCTCGTAAATGGAACAATGAACACGTTTTCGGGGTCCAGCAAAGCGTTTTGCATAGAAATTTCCCTCATAAATGGAACATGGTTCTGCATTTTCATCAAGTATTTTATTTGTTTTAGGACCTTATTATCTTCTAAAAGCAAAATTCGGAGTTTACAAGCAGTTTTGTGGCATCTTTATTCTAGATAAAATGCCTATGGGTCTCTATATTCACTATCCGATACTTGCTTTTAAGCTTGACAGTCTTTGCTAGCTGAATTCAAACTTAGCAGTCAAAAATTATATACTTTTTTCTGCTTTTCATTTGTTGCACATGCTCCGTACATAGACGATTTGTTTTTTGCGCTTTTTAAAAATGTACCTCAACAAACGGAACAGCTCGCTAAATGGAACATAAATAATCGCACGGTCTAATGTTCCATTTACAAGGTTTGACTGTATTACTGGTAGAAAATAAAAAAACAAATTCAGAAGAAACTTCACGTTCTAGTGATTTAGGCAGCTTGTTTTTGCATCTATCGCAAAAATCAACACCAACAAAAGGCGCATAATGAAAATACGTAGCGACTAATGTCAATCAGGCAAATAAACTGGCTAATGGAATAGGTGGGAGGCAGCGCCAAAGCGCAGCAGAGGTGAAAGGCAAATGGTGCTTGTTGACCGTGTTTCCACGCTCGATTGCGCTATTATTTATGGGCGAATTAATTAACCAGAAGTACGGCCGTACCAACACTACAAGCTGCAGACCGGCAGTCAAATAGACAGATATTTTCCGCCGCTCTGACCGATCGTTTTCGACAAAGAAACAACTTCTCTTTCACCTAGTAGATTTAGAAAAGAACTGACTAAAAGCCTAGAACTGTTAGGGCGCCAGTAAGACCAACAATTCTAATTGAATTACGATGGGAGATAAAAGTCGATAGACGCTTTAGAGAAACGTCAACGCAGATTTACAAGCCCGAATACTAGCTGCGCTCAACTCTAGTCTAGTAGCAGCAATGTCTGGACTCTCAGATGGCCGGCAAAACAGTTCATCAAACTAAATGGGTTAGCCTTTCGGGCGTATTCATGAGGGATCGGTATCGCCACTGCGAGCTATTTATCTCTCAAGTTAGAAGCTGGATGGATGGATAATGAAGAAAATTGTAATCTGAACCGATTTCTAGCCGTTAGTTTCGTTTCCCTCAGCTGTTTTTTTATCGATTTTGCAACGACGTTATTATTTTTGAAAGTAACGAACTTCAAAGCTGCTAAACCCGACGAAATAATATGCAGAGAAAAGCAATACGTATAGTAGATGGACAGAATTCGGTATAAGAACGCATGCATACAGCAGAATAGTTTTAAAAGTGCTTCACGGTCGTGCTCGCCCAAGCAAGTACAAGCAGTCGTATTCAGTAGCTCATTTGCGATCTTCGTTTTACCTTTTTATGGTGTTGATCTATGCGAATAAAGTTGAGTCCAAATACGGCAGTTTCAGAATGGGGATGGGACCGGTATAAAAATACTGTATAGCATTTTCTACACCCTATAATACAGTATGATACCGTATAGTAAGCTCCAATAAGCAAAAAACACATGCTTAGGTTGGAATATGCAGAAATCGTGAAGATTGTAGTAAATTCTATTAATGATATAAAAATCGGCAGTATAGTAGGTTTTTAGAGCGAGTAGTACAAGAGAATAAGCACTCGCTGTTAGGCTCAGTGCAATAAGCAGGTTGCTAGATAAATGTTGGCGCTTCCAGACAATTTGCAAAAAAATTGCATGTATGTACGTGAATTTTTCCACTTTTTGCCCAAAATTTGCATATTGAGTTTTCAAAAAAATTTTTTTTCTGAGCCTTCATAAAAAGCTATTTTTTATAAAGAATAGGTTTTTTTAATCTTTGACCTTAACAACTGTGAGCCAATCAACAAATAGGCTTGGTTCAACTCTTGGAAAGCGTTCACTCTACAGAGAAAAAACATTTGTAAAAAAAGGGAAGGGTTTCAGAACACAATTGTTCACTTAAAAAGCGAGTGAGATCGATTAGTTAAAAGTTGTCTGTAGTTTTGCGTGTACTGTAGTTGGTACCAGTAACTGAAGTTGGATAGACAGTGGATATCACTGAAATACAGAAAATGAGGAAAAATAAGCTACAAGTACTACTATAAGATTTGATTTCCCAGTATGTCACGGTATTACAGAATGTGTGAACCGGGAAATCCCAGGATCCCGGCTGCATAATTAGTGCGAACTACGAAAAAGCTGCAAATCCTGCCTCACCTGACTACAAACAGCAGTTATTCTACATTCACTGTGGAGACAAGCTATACAGAAACGGATTGATCACCGAGTTAACGAGCATCAAGTTCTGCACCCAGTGCACATTGTCCGATAGGCTCTTGGCAAGCTGCCAGTCGACCAGCACAGCCCAACTGAGCAGATTGTAGGGCAGCCACAGTATCAGGTATCCTGACACTACAGCAGCTGCCGTCCGGAACATCTTCGAGCGCATTTGCAGTCGCCAGGCCGGAACAAACGGGCGACTGGGGCCGCAAGTAGAGCGCCTTACATTGCGGAAGGGAAAGGAGTGTCTTGGCCGCATGGCATGATTCATCTCTATGTAGGCTTGGCCGTCTGCCGATACGAATGTAGGTCGCCTGCCCAGTCTTATGTGCTGAGCGGCGCAGGTGTAGCGCCGTCTTTGTTGATTTCCGGCGCTGCCCCTTTGTTCGTTTTGACTGCTGCGCCTTCGCGTTCTTCTGATCGCTTCTCGAAAGCGCGAAGCTGCGCTGAAACTCTGCTGCTTTCGTATACTTTTATGTGCTATTATTGTTTCTAACTTTTTCTGAGTAAAGTTAATGATCTTGTTGCCTCTGTTCTCTTTTGTCTAATCGGCTTCCAGCTTACCTGGCTTCACTTTCGGCCATTTCGTCCATCTCAGAGACGGGATGCAGTTCAGACATGGCAACATTGACCGGCGTCAGAGCGTAGGAGGCCAGCTTACTCACTATGAACGCGTAGCAAACGATGATGACGAGAAAGGGAATCCAAAAGACGGTGAGTAGATGATAGGTTTGGTAGAAGACAGACGAGATGTAAATGGTTGAAGTGTCCAAGCCCAACACCTGTTTGATGTTCCAAATAGTGGTGCATTGGCTCCAGTTTGGCAGTAGTTGTATGCTCGACCAAAAGTACAATTGCGGCAAGCTACAGAGTATTGCCAAGATCCAGCCCAAACTCAGCAAGCGCTGTACATACCGAACACATTGGTTAGAAGCGGCTATGACCGAAGTGGCCTGAAAATCGAGGGAGACTCTGTGTGCCTGCTTGGCAAAAGACTCACTTGATCACTGTTGCAGAGTTTGTGTACGATTCTGGCGCGATCGACGGCGATGCAGATGACAATGTTGGAAGAAAGCTGAAAGCCAATCAGCCAAACAAAGTGACTGATTTTGCAGAGAGCATTGCCCATTGTCCATCGATACGTGATCAGCCAATAGGCCTTGCCCGGGGTGTAGAGAAGCAGTACCATCAAATTGGCTATGGTCAGATGTAGTTGCAGTAGACGGAACGAGGTCTTTAGGTTGTTCTAAAATTTGGAGTTAATTCTGAAACCATGCTAGTCGATCAGCGGCCTACCTTTCTTGAAGAATTGCTTCTCAAGCAATAGCTCTTGGCCAGTTTGCGTAAGGTGACCAGGTTGACCAGCGTACCAGTGGCGAAAATAATGAAGAGAAGTCCGATTTCGATGTAATCTACAACCAGTGGCTCTGGCGGCTTGAGTGTCGGTTCGGGCATCGATAATAAGGACATGTTGTCCCCATTTTCTTCAAGAAACTTGTCCAGGTCAAAATCAGCGCTCTGGTCTTCGCCAACCATACTTCCTGGTCTCTATAACATCTGACGCATGGTGCTCAAATATTGTCCATTAACAGCTAACAAGATGTAGTAGTACATGGCTCTCAATGGTATGGCTGTTTTCCAGTCAGAGTAATGAGCACAGAAGGGAACGATTTAATGAGAGGGAGTAGACGGCTTCTCTGTTGACTAATTTGTCCAGAAGGTTAGGCAGAACGTGTAAACACCTTTCTCCACGTTTGCCTTCCACCACTAAGAAATAATTTGGTTGTCAGTTGTGCTGCCATTACATTACACACTGATGCGTGAAAAGAAAACCATATAGCATTAAGGAAAAATTCATTATGGTAAAACCACATCCACTGGGTCAATTAAAGTTTGAAATATTGAATAGAGTTTCGACTCTACCATATTAGGTTTGACCGATTTCAGCAGCCTAGGGTACTGAGACCCAAATTAAGGTTCTGGAACCCTATTTAGAATTACCTAAGACCTAAGAATATCTTCTGATGAACCCATACATGTACTGTAGTTAGGGGTTTGGGGGTTTAACCCCAGGCCCTTTATTCGGGAAGCCCCCAGCCGGATTGTGGGAGTTTCTGAAACGCTGAACCCTATTCTTAGTTAAAAAGTACAAAAATACTTCAGGGCGCCCAAGTACAAACTGACGACCAAGATAGGGCGTCAAGACTGTTTTCACTTCAACCCCAAATTAGGATTTCAGAACGGCTACACAGAGTTTCTAGACTTTATAAACCCTATTCAGGGTTTAAAAGCCCTAATCTGGTTTTCTAAATTGGTTTTACAAGAGAACAAAAGTCATTTAGACGCAACTCCAAAACGCTCTGGATCTGGATCAGACATTGGTAATAAATATAGCTGTCCATGCTTGGCTTCCATTACCTACACAGTTACACATACCTGTACTTGCTATGACCCATACATGTAACAGGGGGTCTGGGTGGTTTGCCCCACCCGACTTAGGCCTTTGGGGATGGGGACCCCTGTGACGATTTTCCCGACCCCCTCCGATTAATAATTTTCTGGCAAGTAATGTTTTGCAATTTCAGACAAAAAATTGCCAAATCGCCAGTAAAAGAGCGCTTTTTAGCTGTATTTCAGCCAAAATTAGCGATTTTTGACGATTTTTACCCAAAAAATTGCGATTTTTTAGATTTTTAAGCGTTTTTTAGTGCCCAACCCCCCCTTCGGCGGATAACCTGTTACATGTATGATATGATCAGTTTTCAGTGGCGTGGATAAAAGCACATACATCATAGCCTTCTTCCAGTCACTTTGACTGGTTGCATACCAGCAAACAACCACTCAAAGTCAAACCATTGCTCAGGCAGCTATGCCATAGGTAAACAAGATAACTAGTAAGCCAACAACACGAATGTTGTAGATTCATAATGGATAAACAATAAACATCGATGTAAGGGAGCGCAGGTGTATAGGGGTCTGGGGGTCTTCCCACACCAGAACCTGACTAAGGCCAGACCCCCAATCAAGGACCGCCCACCCGAGACGATTTTTCTAGACACTAAAATCGCCTGTAAAACAGCACTTTTTTAAGCTTTATTGTGCCAAGAGTAGCGATTTTTGAGAATTTTTCAGTGCCCAACCCGTCTCTCTAGAATTTGGGCTAAGTCAGACCCCCCTCCCCCTTCAGTGGATGACCTGTTATATGTGTTCTGGCAGTTCGACACTATTGTTTGGCAACCTTAGAATGAACATCACAGCACTTGTAATACCGATTTCAAAGGCAATATAATGAGAAGTAGAGAATGAGAAATTGCGGAATTTGGAACATTATATCGACAGCAACTCTATCTCCACGTCAATGTCTTCAACCAATCCAAACACTATATGCTCATTTAAACGTTGCCTTCAGTGCTAAATGGCGACAGGCCATCGATTAGAGGGAGTTAGAATTTTAATTGCAAAGAGAAAAGCAGTTTACGACTCCCGCAAGGCTTCTAACGAAAAATAATCTTGCTTTTATTGAATTTTTCCAGTCAGCTGTCACATAAAAATAGCTTGGCTGAAAGATTAGCTAAGAACATGCTTGGGACTGACCTATGTTTGGGCCATTTTCTGCAGATCTGCGAAGTTCGGCACAGCAGCAAATTTAATCAAAATAAAGCCGATTTCAAGACAAACTATACATAGATACAGTAGATCAATGAAGATGACCATGTAGGACAAGAATCAATAAGAAAAGCTGTACAAAAACGGATTGACCACCGAATTCAAAAGCATCAGATTCTGAATCCAGTGCATGTTCTTCGACACATCCTTTGCTATCTGCCAATCCACCAGCACTGCCCAACCTAGCAGGTTGTAAGGCAGCCAGAGCAGCAGGTAGCAAACTACTATGGCAGCCGCAATGCGGAACATCTTCGACCTCATCTGCAGTCGCCATGCAGGTACTATCGGAGCGCATGTTGACCTTCTGGATGTCCGGAACGGCAGAGATAGCCTTGGACGGCTACTAGCTATCATCAATACAGTGCTTGTGGTAGAAGCAGTCGGTGGTCGCACCCAACAACTGTGCCTTCGAACTGAACCATCTGATAGTGAAGAAGACCTAGAGAAGGTGTTACGGCATCAGTACCACAGGGCGGTTCTACAAGCATGGATGGATGGATTGTCCTGGTGGGGCCGTTGTAGCCACTGCGTTTGGCCACACTGCCCATTGGACCCATCACGCACACCTACAGTACATTATGCCCTTCCTTCATTGCCTTCGCTACTAACCGGCACACATGCTCGGTGTCACTCTGGGCAGGTCTCAGTGTTAGCTGTCCCCGTTCCCATATGTCCCACCCAACATGTGTGGTTGCTATTGTGGCTTTAGGTGCTTAGGCAGCTCCAGTCGGTTCCCATTTACCTACTCGCTGTCACCAGCTTTCGGTGGCCTGGGTTGGGCTTTTTGCTGACGACCAACTCTTTTCGGCAAGAAACATGCCCCATTGAGTGGATGAACGCACAACAACGCGCATAGTGTCTTTGCGGCCTGAACCACTACACCAAGTGTACCGGCTACTAGCATAGCTACCTCATAGTTATATCAGGAGCACTGCGTTTTGGCACTGAAATCATCGGCCTCAGTTCAGTTGAGTTGACAGCAATTGGTTGCAGAGCATATGAAGCCAATTTGTAGACAATGAAACCATAACAGATGATTATGATTGCAAACGGCAACCAGAACACTGTGACCAGGTGATAGGCCTGGTAAAATGCAGAAGAGACGAAGACAGATGAAGTGTCCAGTCCGAGCGCTTTCAGACTGTTCCAGACAGTGGTGCACTGAACCCAGTTGGGAAGAAGTTGAACTGTAGACCAGAAAAACAGTTGCGGCACGCTGCACAGCACTGCACACACCCAGGCCATAGTGAGAAGTTGCTTCACATAGAGAACACAGTTCTCGGAGGCAGCTCCCACTGACCGGCTCTAAAAGCGTGCTTGTTAGAGTTGTATTTTGGCTGAAATCCATACTGGATTGCTGTTACAGAGTCTGGCCACCACTCTCGCTCTGTCTACAGCGATGCAGGTGATGATGTTGGAGGAGATTTGGAAGCTGATCAGCCAGACAAAGTGACTGAGCTTGCAAAGAAGGTTGCCGAATGTCCATTTGTATGTGATGAGCCAGACTGACTTGCCTGGACAGTACAGCAAGAGAACCATCAGATTCGCCACTGTCAAATGCAGTTGTAGCAGTATGAATGCTGTCTTTAGGTTGTGCTGAAGATTAGTTTATTCATTACTCAGAAAGATCGCACAAAGCGCCAATACTGACTAATGTGGCCGGCAAAGAAAACAACTAAAAAAGCTATGCATCACCTTTCTATCGGCCTCTCTCCCTCTCCATTCTTTCACCAACTTGGACAAGCTGAGTAGGTTAATTGCAGCTCCCAATGGGAAAACAATGAGCAGAATTGCCAGCTCGACATAGTCTACAATCAGAGGAGTAGGCGGTTTGATTGGATGACTGGTGTGGTTTGGATTCACAACAAACATGGAGGCTAGAATGGACTGAAAATGGCTGAGGTTAGAAGCAGGCATGGCATATGTGCTGCAGCTGATGGTTTAGGCGTTTGGTTTTAATTTGAGAGCATTGTAATCCATCATCTACTGACGCCGATATAATGACATCTCTGCTGACAGAGTAGCGGCGTTGCATTCAGGACTGATTGGCTAGAAAGGGTTTCAAATTGCCGTTCGGTGAGGTCTCCCGTCTAATTTACCTCGACATCTGAATAGCTGGCGAACTTGCTCGATTTTCCGCCTCTCTGCCCATAGTAAAAGCGAGGGCTTGCTTTGTGGGCGTAGAGCGGCTGTATCCTGAACGGCATGAGGTAGAGGTTGGCCTAGATGGCTAGGCTAATTAGATTTGTACATTAGCGTCCTTGCCTCCCGTGGTTACAAAGAGCCGTGCTATGTTTTATGCAATTTGTATTCTGACTAGCAGACATGGATATCGAATAAGTGAGGAAAACAGAACAAAACAAGCATAACAAACGGATCAAAACAATCACTTCTTTTTGGCAGAGATCACTAACATACGCTTGTTGGTCAGGTGGGACCGCAGCGTCGTCAGGTCAACGTCGCTAGGCAGTTTGTAGGCTCGATGGACCTCTCTCGTCACTTTTAGATCGTTGCCTTTGACCGGCTCGTGACGACAGTGAATCACCAGCTCTTCGCCACACACTTTTACCTGAAAAGCCTTTTTACCTTTTACTCTATTACGTTCTGGTCACGGTTAGACGGGCATTGCGAGATTACGCCCACCATACATGTAACAGGGGGGGTCTGGGGGGGGGGTCTGCCCCCCACCCGAAATCGGCCAGCCCCCCCCCCGGGTGGGGGCCCCCCCCCCCCCCCCCCCCCCGACACGATTTCACCGACCCCCCCCCCTCCGATTTTTCTGGCAAGTAAATTTTCGAGCAAATTTTTGCAATTATTTACAATTTCACACACAAAAATTCCCAAAATCGCCTGCAAAACAGCACTTTTTAGCTGTATTTCAGCCCAAATTAGCGATTTTTGGCAATTTTTAGCCAAAAAATTGCGATTTTTTCGATTTTTGAGCGTTTTTTAGTGCCCACCCCCCGCCCCCAAAAGTTTGGCTCAGACCCCCCCCCGGCCGGCGCCAGACCCCCCCCCCCCAACCCCCCCTCCCCCCATCGGCGGATGACCTGTTACATGTATGACGCCCACTGGACTGAGTACAAAACGTCGACTGATAACTTTGGACAGAAACCAAAAGAATCAAACCTCGATTTCATTGGGTTTGAATAGCTGCACCTGAAGCCCGACCTCGAACTTCTCGTCGGTGTTTGTGATCTTGACAAATTCATCGTTCTGTTGAAGCGGCCAGTCCCAGATATCCGCAGACCAAGTGTTTCGTTTTACCTTCACCTCCAAATTGTTGTCAAGTTCGGCATCATTGACATAGGACATGGCGTTTGAGGTTATAGTAGAGGTATTATTGATCTAAAATTGGAGCAATAATATTATTTTGTGTGGACTCCGACCGAACAGGCAATGGGTATTATGGACTTTTTGTGCCCCAATGCACTGATTTGAATCTAAAAAGATCGTGAAACTTCGATCCATGATGAATAGCTCGAAACCAATTTTTCCCCCAATCAACTAAAAGGTTAGCAGAATTTGAGCGACAGTTTTCCTGGCCGGCCACGCCTCAATAATTAATTAGTTTTACTTTTTCTTATCTAACTTTAAAAAAATTATTTTCTAGCCATTTCTAATGTATTTACAAAAGTTAGATTTTAGGCACAGCTAAGTAAGTAGTGAGTAGTAGGCATACATGTAACAGGTCATCCGCCGATGGGGGGAGGGGGGTTGGGGGGGGTCTGGCGCCGGCCGGGGGGGGGTCTGAGCCAAAATTTTGGGGGAGGGGGGTGGGCACTAAAAAACGCTCAAAAATCGAGAAAAATCGCAATTTTTGGCCTAAAAATCGCCAAAAATCGCTAATTTGGGCTGAAATACAGCTAAAAGGTGCTGTTTTGCAGGCGATTTTGGCAATTTTTGTGTGTGAAAGTGTAAAAAATTGCAAAAATTTGCTCGAAAATTTACTTGCCAGAAAAATCGGAGGGGGGGGGGTCGGTTAAATCGTCTCGGGGGGGGGGGGGTCCCCATCCGGGGGGGGGGGTCTGGCCGAAGTCGGGTGGGGGGCCGACCCCCCCAGACCCCCCTGTTACATGTATGGTAGTAGGGTATTGGGGCAGTCCGGTAAAGGGATTGCGTTTTTCTGGTATTGTTGGTACTGGTATAAATATAAGAGTAAAGTCAAACTACCTGTCGTCAGTAGTGTTGTGATATGGTGAGTAAGGGCGCATAGGGAATGCAAGAAACAGAGTTGGTGTGTGCTTAGGAGACTTTGTCAATAGAGGACGAACTATGTACTGCAACAGACGTTAGCTCACACCGCTGTCAAAAACCCGGCCGGCCACCTCTCTCTTTACACTTCCTCACTGAAGCTAACAGCCGGCTTACCTCAATTTCTACGCTCAATTTTCACTCCTCACTTTAAAGCACTAACCGAAATGCTGTCACAGAGCGCGTACGTACACTACGTAAAGAGGCTTTGAAGAAATAAAAACAAAATTCTTTCACAGATCTCCCATCTGTAGCCCTCCGGACGTTCGTACCCCGCTCCTATCTAACTTTCCAATCAGTTACGTCACAGATCTGGCCAGTTTGATAGGCGGGGCCTATTGCCGGCGCAAGCTCCACCCCTTCGGCGGCGGGCGGACTCCTAAAAAGGCCATCAATCAGTTTTGTTGTCAGTAGAACCGGAACTAGCCGAGAGTGCCTACAACGTATGTACGTGGTTGTCTCTGTAAATGAAATTAAAATCTGTCCGAGTGCGTTTAATCGCATGCCTTATTACAGGTTTTAGATTTTCTCAAAACTGGTATAGTAGTAGATAGTACGCGTCGGTCCGTCCGCCCACCTCCCGCCAGAGTGTCTAGGGCGACAGTTTATAATTTTTCCGTCTTCTTTGCTGTCGATCCGATCGCCATGTTCCGCGTTCTAGTCTCTTTTCTCGTGGTCTTAGTGGTGAGTCGCAAATTTGCATAGAATCTGTCACTTCTCTTTAAAATTTCCTCTTTTCTCACCTGTGCGACCTGGCAAACGGCCAAAAACTGTCTTAAACCTGCTGGCGCTTGTTTAGATACCGAGCCAGGTCAAAGGTCAGTGTTCAGACGCGTTTGCTAATTACCTTGCATGTTTGCACAATGAAACCTCGAGACAGGCGGTTGAGCTGGAGAAGGAATTCTATTACAGTCTCAAGACCAAAGTTGAACAGTGCTTTGACATGAAATCCAAGTAGGCACCGTTTTGGCTTTTTTCGGTTTTGGTTTGTCGCGCGTTTCAAATTAGTTTGGACTAGTCTCTACTTGTAGAAAAACCGGCCGAACCTAAGTGGTTGTGCCGTATGAACAAATACGAGCTGTCTTCAGTATCTTTGCGCCTTCTTACTGGTTCTGTGAATCACTGTAGTTTTTTTTATTTAGAAAAGGGGCTTTCTGCTATATGAAAGATCCAGACTTTGATGTATTCAAGCATGATACCAACTGCACCAGTGTGTTGGGAGATAGAAACCCCGATATGTGTCCTCTGAATATTGTAAGTTTCTTCCTCATCCAGGATTACTAGTCTATTTTAAAAAATAAGCGACCTGCCGGTTTTCTGCGAATAACTTTGGATGAAAATGAGATAGTAACTGCAGAATTAGATTCTAGAGTCTTTGGCGACCCCAAGGACGCTTTTATTATAGTTTAAGAAGTTGCAGATTATTCCAACAACCTGCACATGTTCCCCCTTCTGAGAAATTTCTTGAAAAACAGCATTTTTGACAAATTTGACTGGCCTTATCTCTGGAACAGCTTGACCTAGAAAGATCATATAAACATCGTTGGAGTCAAACAGTACATGTCCTAGGGGGTTCTGGGGCTTAGCTGGCCCCATAGCTAGAAAGGCTAGAGATACATAGGTTAGGGACCCTCGACCCGAAAATTGCAAGTAATAGTAGCGGCTCTAGTACTAACAAACTGGCTCAGAAATCTCTACTTTTTTTAGCTTAAAATTTGCATTAAAAGCCATTGGAAGCAATGTTTGGCGTTTCCACTGCTGATATTTAAAAGAAATCGGTGTATTTGAAGCTGTTTTTTGTCATTTTTTTGCCTGTTTTTAGGTCCAACACGCTAGCTGGCTGGCAGCTTAAAATAGCGATTTTTAGCCTCGTTACTGAAAACGCATTTCCAGGCGTTTTGGAGCTTTCTGAAATTTTCGATCCCCCTTTGGGCGGAAACCCCCCCCCCCCCACCAGGCCGGTCCGGACCTGTTGCATGTATGGTTGTCCCCAAGGACTCTATAATCGAGTTCTGTAGTCAGCTCAGTTGATTCGCAATCAGGAGAAAGTTCATCGCGCAAATTAGTGCTCAGAAAAGCGCAGCGCAGATGAGGCTATAGTCGAGGAGCTTGAGTTGGTCTAGAACTTAAGGTCGTGAGGTCGACCACACCTCCATAAAATGTGATTCGCGAAAGAAAAACGCGCCAGGTGGTTTAAAATTTTCAACAGACTTTCAGGAATACTTCTTCCAGTTATTCCCGTTAGTTGTTTTCTTCTTTTATTGGTGTGTTTCAGATGCGCTCCTTACTGAAAGACGGCATCGCAGTGTCAAAGGATGCGAAGGTGCGAAGATGCGGCAATAAGAACACCATAAATATTATTAAATCGGAGACCAGCCGGTGTCTGTCGGCTCAGATCGGTCCTGACTTCCAACTGCACACAGTGCCCGACTTCGAACACTTCTACGACCAGGCCATCGACTTCACGTACCTTCTTTTTTCGTGCTCACACAGTACTGTTATTTTACTATAGTATAGCAAAACAAAATTAGTAATACTAGTCGTATTTTACTGGTAGTAAAATAAAAGTACAAAGTAGAATTAAGAGCCAATAGTAAAGTAAAAATTTAATTAAATTAACAAAGACCGTCAATAGTAAAATGAAATTTTACTACAATTCAGCCAAATTCTTGATCTATTTTGCAATAAATAATGTGTGGGCGCAATTTTGTCAGTCGAATTTCACACATTTTTGTCTCTAAAGCTCTTGAGAACCTCGAATCATGATTAAATCTAGCAACTATTTAGCACAAACAAACATAAATTATTCATAAGCGCTTGGCATCATTTACACAAAATTTCCCCTAATGACTAGTAAAATCGCAGTAAAATTAGTTTAGTAGAATCATTAGTAAAACAAAAATTAGTAAAATCGGAGCTGCTTGGTAGTAAAACAAAAATAAAAATTAAACTGAAGAGCTGAATTTGTAGTAAATTTAGTAAATAGTAAAATAAAAATGCACTAGTAAAATAACAGTATCACACAGTCCAGACATTTTGTCCATACTTGGCTAGTAGCAAATATTAGCCCTACTAGCTACGTGTAGCCAAGCTTCTTTATCTGTACATACTGAGTTAAATTAGCGCTGGAAGATCGGCTATGGCTACATAGCTTTAGGCTATCGACGAGGGCTCTTTACAGCTATACTTGGCTATATAGCCAAGTATGGCTACAGAGCTATACTAATAAGACTATGCATGTGGCTATACTAGGCTAAGGAAGGGGCCACTTAGGGCCGAGTATAGCTATACTTAGTATATATCGCAAGCAACATATCCTTTCTGAGCTAATTTAGCCAGCCAAGGGACATATACCCAAGGTTGGTTAGGCACATATGTACGTACATGTAGGGGAATGGGGGATTTCTCCCAGGCCGGATGAAAATTCCCCCAGCCGGATTCTGGGTTTTTTTTGAAACCCTATTTTGGGTTTCTAAACCTGCAAACAGGGTTTCAGAAGCCCTGATTATGGTTTCAGAGATCCTGAACAGGGTTTTGGAACCCCAGTTAAGGTTTTAGAAGCCCCTAATAGGGTTCGGGAACCATAATTTGGGTTTCAAAATCTCTAGAGAAAGTTCCAGAAATGCATTTTAACTGCATTATGTCGAATAAAATGGTTTTTTTTGCACGTTTTAAAGCAAAATTTGATTTTCTGCGCATTTTTAATAAAAAAATTTGGTTTGTTGCATGTTTTAAAGCAAAAAAAGGGTTTTAAACGATATTTTTGCGCTTCAGACAGGATTTTTACCCGATTTTTAGTCCTCATCAAAAAAACCCTGTTTTGAGCCCAAAAAAGGTCGCTGAAACCCACTTTTGGACACCAAAAAGAAAGGTCGTTGAAAGAAACCCTACTTTGGACCAGAGAAATTCCAGCGCCCCAGCCGAAAACCCAGCTACAGGTATAGCTAGGTATAGTCAAGTATGGGAAAATGACTGGACGGCAATCAATCTCTTAGTTCACTAGACCTGTTTCAGTTTGAAAGGAGCCAACATGTACATGAATGCCAAGAATATAATGCAAGAGTGTCGGCCGAAAAAAGGTGAAAAAGGATACAATAAAAAGATGCGAAGATTCAAAAAGACAGCTGAATGCTGGAATCAGGACGACCAGAAGGATTCGTTCCAGCGACCGCAGCACTGCGAAATTCATCGCAAGTGCATGGAAAAGTTAGTTTTTAAGCCGATTCACATTCTGCCAAAGAAATTATTAGACAGTGTCATAAATACTTGGTTCTTTATCAAAGTTTTTGGAGAAATTGTGTTCAAATGCTAAGGCATTGTCTTTACTGAACCAAATAGCCAAAGAAAAAGATGAAAATACACTTTTTATGCGGTAAATCCGTTTCAGACACGAAGAAAAGTCATATTTCGTCATGTTTTTGAAATTCCCCCATTTTAGTCCCCTTTGAGCTACAGGGCTGCCCGCTTAGTATGTTATGCCCAATAGCAACACCAATCATTCCTGCAAGTTTCAGGCCTGTACTCCTTGTATTACCGAAAAAAAATAAATTTGCGTGGACCACCCTCATTCCTAGTTTTCGGGTCATAAAACCAGTATGAGTCGGAATTTTGGCACTAAACTTGCAGAATATTTAGCCAACCATGTTGTTAATTTTTGCTGAAAATTTGAGCCAAATCGGTAAAGAAGTGACTGAGAACGAAACGTTTGAGTGAAGGCCGAAAAAGCGATGGGACATTTTTTTTTATCTATACTGTATATGTTTCCCACAGTACCGCAGAGTGGCAAATTCTTGCTACTCTTTTACACATTCTTGCTTTTACCTAGACTAAAACCTTACTATTTTGGTATGCATTCACCTTATTAAACGAATTTTAGAGAGTATGATTGCAACAGTTCTGACCTGCAGTCAATCTCGCACAGCTTCTGCATGTGCAATCGGAAACGACGAGTGCAAATGGTTGCTAGAGGCGTTTTGCTACAGGAACAAGTCATTGAGCAGTTTCTCAAGAAAGCGCCCGAAAACAGAGACTCTACCGACTGCGGCGACGCTGTCAGGGACTTTTTGTAAGTCTACTAGCATACCTGATTGGCTGGCTCCATGAGAAAACTCCTTTGCCCCAGCGATGCATGGATATTTTTATGCAAAAACCTCCAACCTGTTATATTTGTAGTTTTTTGGTGTTTTCCAAAATCGCGGTAAGGGGGCGTGCAACAATTGCGTAATCGGACCCCTCTCTCTCCCCTGACAATTACTTGTAATAATTTGCTGACCCGCTCCCCTAATTACGTAATAATTTGGTTGGCTACCCCCGACATTTCAATTTTTTGGAGAGTTGGAGCGGAAATCTTTGTACTAAGTGACGTTTTTAATAAAATAACATCTGTCTACGGCAAGATATTGATAATTTTCTTAATTTGCTTTGCCGATCAGCTACAACTACATGTACGCATCGTCTTCGTTTTACATAGAAGCCATTTTACATAGTGGCTTTTTGTTACAGATCAAAACACTTTGCTCATGGTACTTTTCACGACTTTAATTCTAATCTAAATAAACGCCCAAGGGCGGCTTTACACGCGCGTTTATTTAGAATTGGCAGCTGTTTTTTGGATGAGCGTTGTCTCCCTGTGAATTGAATTTTTTGCACTGATTTTTCGACGACAACTGATAATATAGTGTTTTTATACTGAAACTCATGCTTCTAGCTCCGAATTTTGAGGTTTTAACCCATTTTTCATCATATTTTTTATCTTTTCCAGGACAAAATGTTTTATCTGAATATCTGAACTGATAGCCTTTCCAAATAAACGCCCAGGGGGGCCACTATTTTTTTGGGGGGTATACAGAAACACCCGGTACGTGCATTGTACAGGGTGGGGCACGGTAAGTGTTCCACGTTTGATTTATTGTAGCTCGCCGCTGCACGAATCGATTTCAATAAAACTTTGCACCAATATGGCCCCATGTCTAACTTAGATGTGTGAAAAGTTTGAGGAAGATCCAGCAAAAGATGTCGTTTTTATTCAACAAAACATTACATCATTGGTTTTCAAAGTGGCCCCCATTTTGAGCGATACATCTGGTGCATCTGTCGGCAACCGAACGACAAATTCGAGAGCATTCCTCCGTCGATCCCGTTCTGACTGGCTTCAGCATTTGCCTCTAAATCTCTCTCCCACCGAGCCAGTCTCCTCAAAACGTTCCACAGTTCTCAAAACGGTCATGTGGTTGCACGCCACCCATTCGGGGAAAAGCAGCTTCAGTCGCCTCACAGTTTCATGGGCATTTTTGGTTTCGTAGTAAATTTTTACTGCTTGAATACGCTTTTCCAAGCCCAAACGCTGACTTTCAGCCATTTTCTCGATATCAGGTCATCAATTATTTTGAACTCTGTAGCGATTTGAGTCGAGTTTAGATACAGTAACTTCCTTGATTGTCAGGGAAATCAATGTGAAAGCCTTTGCCATTGTAAAATTAGCATGCAGCAAGGGACACCATTGAAAGTTGGCACACATCTAAGTTAGACATGGGGCCATATTGGTGCAAAGTTTTATTGAAATCGATTCATGCAGCGGCGAGCTACAATAAATCAAACGTGGAACACTTACCATGCCCCACCCTGTATGTAGCGCATTCTGCAAACTTACAAACATTTAATTAATAATGAGTTGTTAATTGGCGTTTTCAGCAATACACCACAGACAGACATTGCCGAGGAAATGGATTCATCTATGTTAGAGTGCGGTGCCACTGAAAATTTGTCAGGAGCATTGAAAGAATTCTCAGCCTTCTTTGAATTTGATCTGATGGCCTCACAAGGATGTCAGATGGCTTTTAATGGTGATACGGTAAGCGTAAGAGAATAATTCTGGCTCTGATAATTATGAGGTTATGTATTTTTAGACCGCAACAGAAGTCGGCTTTCGATTTATTGCCAATTTCTTAGCGTGGCATTGGTCCAAATACACAAAGTTCTGCACTTGCTCCTGAATTTTGGTCCTTCTTCTTTCTTGTATACACATTTAACTGTTGTTTTGAATGCGTGAATGAATTACGATAGCGCTTATAGTGCTGCACAAATTGATAAACTACCTTAAATAATCACCTCTCTTGCGTAACGTTGGTCAGTAACTGCGTCAAATTGTTGGAAAGTTTATAATAAGATACTAAGCAAAAACAGTTTTAGACAGAAAATCCACGAGTAGAGAAAATCTGTTTTGTAACTTTTTAAAGCTTGGTCGCTTTTGACTAGTAAACTGTAGCAATGGTCGAGCGAACAGAAGAGCAGAGATAAATTTAGAAGGTTTACATACGTGTACCAACCCAAGTCTATCCTATCGGACACAATCGACACAGCGATTTTTAGCATCTGCCAGTGGTGCCACAGATCCAATTGAAATGTCTGCTAACATCAGTGAAAACGTTCCTTCCAACTCCGTTGTTTCTTCGTAACGTCTTGCAGTCGGTACCGGAGCTGTGGAGGCCGTGCACAAACATGCGATCATTCTGTTTCAACATCAGAGGGCCCCCTGAGTCGCCCTGTAAAAAAGCAATAGCAAATACAGGGTGCCCAACATACAGTAAAAACTACCGAAAGCAACCGCGGAAATTAGTGTGAGAGGTGTGCCTGATGTTAAACATAGGCGTTTCCGTGCCCTACTCGCTTCTCTGCATTGGCACTGAGCCACTCTAGCACGTTTCGTGACTTTCTGAAGCGTTCTGAGGCTAGTGTTGTTACAATACAAAAATTTCCGTTTGACTATGACTATGACTACCGTCCGTTTGAGTACAATGCTAGAGTAGTCAAACCATTTGACTACTACGACCACTGGTTTGATTAAGGTCGGTTTATACTTCATTTTTCAGTAGACAATAGACAAATAGACAAAATTCGCATAGACAAATAGACAGTAGACAAATGACACTTTTGTCTGTCTGTGTAGACACTAAAAAAGAAGAAAAATCAAAGAACAAAAAATGTCGCGTCTTCTTGTTTTGTTGTTGTTGAAAAAGAAACTGTATTTGAACCGAAGACGCAAACGAAGATGGGCAGTGCGTCCGCTGCACCAAAATCGAAACCGAGAAGGATTTTTTGAGCGCTATGTTAATCCGATGCGTGTAATCGATCCACAGATGCACCAAACCTACTTCCGGATGTCTCGAGATTGCTTTGACAACGTGCACGGCTTAATCGAGCCTTTGATTCAGCATAAAGCTACACACAGTAGCCCGATTAGCACGTCTCAACGGTTGGCCATCACATTGAGGTACGCATTTTGTCATCAGCAACTACCACAGCAGTAAGCTGTCGTCAGTACATGTAGGGAAACGTAATAACTTTAGACTTTTGGCCAGTGGCGAAGCGCTCTCATCAATTGCCTCAGCCTACAGAATGGGCAAAACTACAGTTGGAGCCATGAAACATGTGATGCAATTTGGCAAAAGCTTTCACCAGATTATGTGAAACCGCCTACAACTGCAGACGACTGGTACAAGATTGCGAACGGATTCGAGCAACGATGGCAGTTCCCTAATTGCGTCGGGGCTATTGATGGGAAACACGTCGTAATTCAGGTAAGATACTTACTAGTGTTGCTTCAGCTGCTTTATAATTTCGGCTGAAAATGGTTAAAATGCGTGCTCTAATGCAGCAAAATTTGGGCTCTAATGCAGCAAAACATGGCTGTATCAACAAAGCAAATTTAGCATGATAGTTTAGCCTTAAAATGTGTGTCTGTCTCAAATTTTCACCGTCTGGCCGCCTGGCCCAATTTGATGGAAGGCAGATTTGACCTCATTTAGGCTCCAGCATGTTCGGGATCGATGTTCTACAATTACAAGGGCACCTTCAGCTCTGTTTTGCTTGCTTGTGTTGATTCGGACTACAAATTCACTGTCATCAACGTTGGACAATACGGTCGCTGGAACGATGCAGGAATTTTTGCTCAAACGGCCTTGGGACGTCGTCTGGAAGGCCAGTCTCTTAATCTGCCAGTTCCTAGAATGCTTCCGGGATCTGACAAAACTGCGCCTTACGTTTTTGTTGGAGATGAGGCTTTCCCGGCAAAGCAGAACCTGCTGCGCCCATTTCCAGGGAAACTGTTGTCCCGGAAAAAAAGAATCTTCAACTATCGTCTCAGCAGGTAATCAGAGCGCTAGTAAGCTTCAAACCAACCAAATTTGACGATTTCAGGGCGCGGCGCATAATGGAGAATGCGTTTGGGGTGTTAGCCGCGAGGTGGCGTGTGTTTCGTAAACCGATTTGTGCGTCTCCGGAACATGTGGATTTGATTGTGAAGGCAGCGATTGCGTTGCACAATTACCTCAGAAGCGTTGATGCCTCAAACTACACGCCGGCGTCCCTTCTTGATTCCAGCACTGAGCCTGGTGCTTGGCGACATCACACAGAAAATGACACTGGGTTGGTGAATATAAGCCAACTGGGAGCAAACCGTTGCAGTGCTACAGCTACACAGATTCGGGACATGTTTGCGGACTACTTTGTGGAGGAAGGCTCTGTTGACTGGCAAGAAACCGCCATTCAGAAAGGACTCCTCTGCCCAACGCCATGCCATTAGCTGATTGACTGTATTCATACGTGTACACAAATAGAATGATTTACATGTATAACACTCGCACTCGTAACAATTTAGTGCTTACTTGTTTTTCATCAAGTCCACTTTTGCATCGTATATACATTCATCTATCTTGCGTTTCAGCTGCAGCTGTTTGTCGGAGGGCAGCTCTCGTAACTCGCAGGCGATGAATCTACCGTACAAGTCCCACTTGTCTTAATCCTTCAACCGACTGAGCTCGGCGTTAATAGCAGCGTTGAGCTGAGCCTCACTAGACAAGGAACTGCGAGCGCGCTTGCTGCTTTTTCTGGGAACTGGCTGGCTTTCGGCACGTGGCGGAGTGGGGGTACTGTTTACAAAACTGTAGGAAGGGGACTGATCGAGGTCTTCCACTACTATTTCCGGCTCCACACTTTCTTCTAGCAACAATTTTTCGTCATATTGTTGCAGAATGGCAGACTCGCTTGCTTGTTCCTCTTCAAGACCCATGTTGTCATAGGCACTGGAAAACGACTTGCGCATAAAAATTGACTTTTCTACCTTTTTCACATATTTTACTTGCGCGGAACTGTCAGAGGTTTCAAGAATTCCAGACTGGCAGCAAATTTCCACTTTGGCTTTCTGTCTTTAGCGCCGTTACCACTGCGACCTTTGGCGCGTCTCACTGCCGTGTTGTTGTCTTGTCGGAGCCGATTCCAAATCTGGGTACAGAATAGCACTGCAACAAGACCATAAAAGAATTGTAACTTAAATTAGTCTAAACGACAACTACTGTACCTATTTTGAGCAATTTTTTAGGTCAATACAGCAACAAAACTTAGTGCAAAGATTACGAGAAGCACCATACAGGGCGAGCTATTTCATTTCAAACATTTATTCAGTTAAACATACTGAACAGGACATATAACTGCTTTAGCTATGAATTTACCTATCAGTTAACAATTAAGTTTGTTCACCTGAGTGTTTCAGAGTGGCGGCCACTTCTTTCCAGGCGTTCTCCTTTGCACTCAAATCGCGATAACCAACCAGCGATGTATTCCACAAGATTTCGTGCTTTTGCACTTCGATGATTAATAATTCTTTGAATTCATCAGTTGCCATCGTCAAAAAATCATGAATAATACACAATAGACACAAGAGTAGACAAATGTCTTTAGGATTTTTTCTAAAGACAAATGACAGTAGACATAGACAAAAATGTTGTCTGTATAGACAGACAAAATAGACAAAAGTATAAACAGGAAAATGTCTACTTTGTCTATTTTGTCTAGGTAGACAGCGAGGACATGTCTACTAGACCAAGTATAAACCGACCTTTACTTCTGACTACTTTTTGAAACCGAGCGAAATCGACATTTTCAGCAATTAATAAGCTTCAGTCGCTTGAAATGGCTGTGATTCCGTCGGTAATTGGTTTAGTTTGAATACCATATATTTCCGCTAAATATTGCCAAAACTAAACGTATGCATGACTGCAAAATTGGTTTTTCTGTTGAAATTTTCGATACAAAAAAGATAATAAAATTTGTAAAATTTTCATTCAAACTGTTATAAAGCAACTGTAAACAACCGTGGATTTTTCAAGATATGAGACTACAGACTCGGGACGAAAAAATATGTAGGTACGTAGTTAGTGGTCAATTTGCAGTCAGCGGATTTAGTTTGTAGTTAGAGTTAATTTGTAGGCTCAGTTTCCCAAAAGTCAGGTAGTTAAGTAGTCTTTTAGTTTGTAGTTAGTAGTCACTACAAACTAGGTCTAGTGTCAATAAGTGTCGATCCTCTAACAGAGCGCATGGACCGCGAGGAAAAGACTATATGAAACATACATGTAGGTCATGCGCCGAAGGCAAGGCAAGGCGGGGGGCAAGGTTAGGTGGGTCTGACGCCGGCGGAAAATCGTAAAAAATCGGAAAAATTTGCTCACAAAATTATTTACATTACTGTACACTCTACAGTGGCTCGGTCTGCGTCAAACGACATATACAAAAGGCAAGGTGCTTACTGGACAAGTGCTGCTGCCTCTCACTGACGCTGTGCAAATGATGTCCGGTCTCTTTCTAAAAACAGACAGGTGTTTGTGGAAATGTACGATTTTTCTGTCGATTTGCCAGAGCCAAAATTTGAGACCCCTCCCCTCCTAAAAATAAACGTTTCTCAGTGGACCATCAGCCATTTGGATGGATGGATGGATGGATGGATTGTCCGTCGTAGCCCCTGCCGTTAGGGCACACTGTTAGGCCCATCACGCACACCCACATCCTGCCCTTCCTTCGCTACTAACCTAAACACATGCTCGGTGTCAGTCTGGGCGGGTCTCAGTGTAGCTGTCCCCGTTCCATATCTCCCAACACTTGTGGTTGCTATTTAGCTTTAGGTGCTTAGGCAGCTCCAGTCGGTTCCCATTTACCTACTCGCTGTCACCAGCTTTCGGTGGCCTAGGTTGGGCTTTGTGCTGACCACCTACTCTTTGCTGCAAAAATCTTGCCCCGCCGAGTGGGTGGATGAACGCACGACCACGCGCACTGTGGCTTCGCGGTCTAAACCACTACACCAACTGTGTCGGCTCGATCAGCCATTTGCTATGCAGCGTTCGAAAGCTAACGGACTGTGTCGAAAAATTGCTGGGCCAATTGGGGCTATTTTTAGTTCGACCCGCTTTCTGCTGGTAAATAATGGTTTTTCTGTACGTCTGATGAAAGAAAACTGTTAGCAGTCGAAAAACTCTCAGTAGGCCACAGCTGAAATCAGGTTGAATTCGTTGGTGGGCATAGAGCAGGTGTTTTGAGCTGACGTACTGTCCCTTTTCTGAAGAATTTATATTTAGCTCGGAAAGCTTTCAAATACTGCAAAAAGTACCGTTAAATGTGCGTCCCCAACCAGCTATTATGCCTGTCCTCTTGAAGTGGTTGATGGGTCGATTTGGAATGCAGGCATAGTTTATGTGTGCTCCCTCCACTTTTGCCTTATCTGACAGCTCAACGATAGCTATGTCCTCACCACGTGAATAGCAATCTTCATCATACAGGAACCAAAACGGACAGTAATTGGGGGAAACCGCCAGCGTCTTGAAATAATACTTCTTCAGCTTCTCCTTTGACGCTAAGGTGGTGGTGCCCAAATACAGATAGCCGGATCGCGGCTTGCTGTAAAAAAGTAAATGGTGCCAATGCCAAACAAGTTATTTGTTTGTTTGTTTGTTTGTTTGTTTGTTTGTTTGTTTGTTTGTTTGTTTGTTTGTTTGTTTGTTTGTTTGTTTGTTTGTTTGTTTGTTTGTTTGTTTTTCAGTTTGAGCTGCCCTTTCGGACAGCTCAGGACACCCCTCGCTCTTTTCAGAGCCCTTCAATTGGCCCCTCAGCCCAGTAAACTGAACTAAAGCACAATCGGAAAAATTAAAGTACAGATAAATAGGACACTTTATTGTGGGCTTATACACCAAGCTCAGTTATGAGTGAACCCTCTTATTGCGTCACAGAAAAATAGGAACACAAAAGTGACTATCTACAGGGTGTCTCAAAAAATGATCACATTTCTTTTTACTGCCATTTCCGCAAATTTCGACCAAATAGGCTGAAATTTGGATCATAGGTGCCCAAATTCGGGGAATTTTATGTGTTAAAGTTTGGTGCACTAGGCTTGACTCATTCCCGAGAAATTAAAAAAAATGAAATTTGGTAATTTCAGTAGTGAAAGCCGGTCACCGAAAAAATGATCACATTTCTTTTTACTGCCATTTCCGCAAATTTCGACCAAATAGGCTGAAATTTGGATCATAGGTGCCAAAATTTGGGCAATTTTATGTGTTAAAGTTTGGTGCATTAGGCTTGACTCATTCTCGAGAAATTTAAAAAAAAGTGAAATTTGGTAATTTCAATAGTGAAAGCCGGTCACCGAAAAATGGAAACATTTCCTTTTCCTGTATCTTTCCTAATTTTCGTCGGAATTGGATGAAATTTGGAGTGTAAGCGCAGAAGTTCAGGGTAATTCGTATGCAAAAAGTTGACGCACGAACTGCAACGCTATCGTTAGAGATTAGGCGATAATGTAATGTAACGTTTTTTCGGTGACCGGCTTTCGCTATTGAAATTACCAAATTTCACCTGTTTTGAAAATTCTCGAGAATTAGTCAAGCCTAGGGCACCAAACTTTAACACATAAAATTCCCCGAATTTTGTCACCAATAGGCCAAATTTCAGCCTATTTGGTCAAAATTTGCGGAAATGGCAGTGAAAAGAAATGTGATCATTTTTTGAGACACCCTGTAGTTAAAAGCTGTTCGTAAAGCCAATCGATTTTTGACACTCAGTAGTGAGCTTGTGAATACCGCTGTAAAATTCCACGAATTTCGTTTGTGTATGTGTATGTGTACGTATGGTATACCATATCATCATGTATGTGTATGTGTATGGTATATTATCATTGTTTGGCACCCGTACCTACAGTACACTACCAAATGAGCTACAAAGAGCACCTTTTCCTTTCGGCCGACACCAACGAAAACTTGGTTAAGAGAGCTTGTGTTCTTCACGAAGGCAAATTGTTTCCTAAAACGCTTGGCAGAGAAAGGCACCTACTCAGACCCTCTACAGGATCGATCACAGACGCAGTGGGCAGCGGTCAGTACGTGATAGGGCGTGATCAGGGAGCCTGTGCAGGCGCTTGTTCCTAAAACTCTAAGACTAAATTTCCCAACCACGAAATTTACACTCAACTTCTCTTCTGTCTGTCAATGTACATGTACAGTTTAGCTATCCATGGAAACTGATTATGAGCCACTCGCTTTCCATGCATAATTTTGAACACTGGTCGTCTGGCATTGTATCCGGAAGCTTTGCCGCACTGTCGCTTTATCATTTCGTTTGTCTCTTTGTCTATCTTTCGTGCACCGATGCCCAACGCAACCATTTGCACGCAGAAACAGAACACGGCTAAGTGCGACATCACCGAGCCAGAGAGAAAGGGAAGGTGGGTGGTAGGGCGAATCTAAGGGGAGCGGGCGTAAAGAGTTGAATAGAAAGTTTGAAACGACCACCCAAGTTAACGCTATCTCTAGAAACAATATCAACCTTTAGCAGATGCCTGTAGTATCAATTGAAATATCTGCTAACTTCGGTGCAGCCTTTAATTCCGATTCCATTCTTCTCACGTAAAAGTCTTAGACCGAGTGCCGGAATTGGAAACGCCATGCACGAATAGGCGATTCTTCTGTTTCCACACCAGAGGACCCCTGGAGTAGTGATGTAAAAAATTAATTTAATTGTAACTGAAATTCGCATAATTAGCCCGTTTTTAAGTTGTCGAGTTATCGCTATACTGTATGTGTTTTTACGAGAAATTTCGGAGAAATTAATTATGAGTTTTTGAAGAAATGTTTACTCGATTACAGCTTCCTTTTTCACTATAACCTGAGCATCAGTATATTTGGTATTTATTATTCGGTTCACAAAATGGGCTTTGGTATGCGGTATTCAGTATGGTTGCATCTCTAGGATAGGAGTGAAGCTAAAATGAGTAGTATAATATAGTATAATGAGTAGAATTTGTTGACAAAATTCCCTGACTTTCCCTGAGCTGAGTACTAAAATTCACTGACATTTTACAAACGAACTGATACTAATTGTTTTCAAGCACCTAATTTTGTGATTTCTTTGCATCTGCAGATATTTGCATAAACACTAGCATACGCAATAATTTTCTAAAAGCAAAGGGTGAATTTGGTATTCAAAACTGAGCGTATTTCAACAGGTATTCCGAGTATAAAGTTAACAAGAATTAACAGTTTCAGAGTTTGACGAGACCTGGTTGTGCCACAGCCTAACCAGGGCGAGAATATTTAAAAAATTCCTGTAATTTTCCCTGACCAGATCTGAAATTGCCTCACTTTTCCCTGACCCGAATGAACCCTGATAAACATAAACAGACAGCCGATTTGAAACAGTTCTCCAACGGGCTGACGTAACTCGGGAATTAGAAGGGACGAAGGAACGATCGATAAAGTTAACAGAGAACCGGCTATGTGTGTTGTGTAGCCGGCTCAAAGGCCGTTCACGCAGTGCTGTGCTGGCCGCTGGGGCAGTTTTTATCGTGTCAGTGCCACGCCAACCACCTGTCGGGTTTCTGTTTTGTTTGATTGTAAAATCGTGAGAACACCGTTTTCCTTTAACAGCAACGTTTCAACAGTCGATTAGGATGCCACGACGCGCGCTGAAAGTAATCATTGGCCTTTCGGCTGCTTTGTATGGAGGAGCTTATGTCTACACTCGTCTGACGCTGGGAAAATACGAGATTAAACACGATATCAACGATAAAACCTACTTGATTACTGGAGCTACTGCTGGTTAGTGCACCTTTATAAATTGATCATTATAATTTAACATCAGAGTTTGATGTTTTTGTCCACTCATCCTTTAAAATTAGTTGCACTTCGCGAGAAAGTCAGCTTAGGGACGGCAATAGGGTCATCTCACGGATCTGGCTAAAATTTGGTCAGCATAAACTACGTAGACCACGAACGATAAAGATCGGCACAGATTTGAAGAGAAACATCCCCTCCATACATGTAACAGGGGGGTCTGCCCCCACGCGACTTAGGCCAGACCCCCCCCCGGATGCCCCCGAGACGATTTTGCCGAGCCCCTCCGATCTTCTGGCAAGTAATTTCTTGAGCAAATTTTTGCGATTTTTTACAATTTCAAACACAAAAATTGCCAAAATCGCCTGCAAAACAGCACTTTTTAGCTGTATTTCAGCCCAAATTAGCGATTTTTTGCGATTTTTGAGCGTTTTTTAGTGCCCAACCCCCTCCCAAAATTTTGGCCCAGTCCCCCCCCCGGCCGGCGCCAGACCCCCCAATCCCCTCCCCTTATGCGCAAACGTGTGCCGTTTGCGCAAGCTTCTTCTAAACCGACAGCTTTCGCATGCACACCAATCGATAGCTAGTTCAAAAAATACTTTAAATCCCCTCTAATTTTTCCGCAATGGGAAAATGTACCAAAATGCCTAAAATGCACGTTTGATTTTTTGCAAATATTTGCCCATACATGTAACTCCAGCTACAAACAGCAAGAGAAGGGAACTTTCTTCAAAGATATCGACTCCTTCTCAGTAGTGAATCTATTCATTTCTCTAATCTTTGACAGATTTTTTCAACACGAAATCGTGTGATACTACGGTACCAATTTGCAGAGTTGCTGAGAAAGCATTCGGCAATTGTGGGACACTACTCCCATTAGCAGAAAACTACCTTATTAACTCAAGACTAAGATTAAATCTAAAAGTAAGTCTAACTTCATCCTAAGGTTCATTCATTCCGAATCTACGTAGAATCCTAAAACCTGATCACAGAGCTGAATAGAAACCCTCGGTTCCAAATAAGTGAGGGATAGTGTCACTCTATCTAAGTCAGATAATCAACGCGTCACGCATAAGTGAAATGCACGCCGCTTCCCTCGCAATTCGGCACCGAAACCTATGTAGCTTAGCCTGTACAGCCTTTATATGCTGTAGGTTTTTTATTTAAGGGGTCGGTTTGGAGACAGCCAAGGAGCTGGCAGCAAACGGTGCAACGGTTCACTTGCTGTGCCGCAATGCAGACAAAGCCAACAAAGTAATTGAGCAGCTTAAAGAGGAAACAAAAAACGACAAGCTGATCTTCTGGCAACTGGACACAAGCAAGCTGACTTCTGTGAGACAGTTTGCAAAGGAGTTTCTCGCCACCAACACCAAAATCGATGTGCTGATCAACAACGCCGGAACTTGTTAGTAATTGTTTCGACTGTTGTTTGCAATTTTTTAACTTATTCTGTCCCATACAGATGTGGACCAGAAGCAGGAATCGGAAGATGGCTTGGAACTGACGATGGCTACTAACCATTTCGGACCGTTTTTGCTGACTAATTTACTTCTCGGTTTGTTTCAATTATTCTATGTAGTTTTGTATTGTAAAGTTTTGAAGATTTCGTAAGAATTTTCAAATTCAAAGCATACATGTGCCGGAAAAATCCGGATGGGGTATGGAGACCTCGGGGGAGGGGGTCCCGAAAAAAGGCAAAAAACGCCTATTTTGCCTTAAATATGCGAAAATTTCGGAGGGGGTGGGGGAGGGGGGGTATGCTCGTTTCCTGAGATATTTGCCATCAAATTTGAAACACTGATTTTGGTATGAACAAACAGTGATTAGTACAGTCCGGCAGACTTTTTGCTGTAGCAACCGTAATCTCAACCGATTCAATTGAATCCTTTTTTAAACGAAAGATAGGTAAATTGTTCAAAAAAACGAAGAAAATTCTGCTTAGTTCCTGAGATACTTAATCGGAAGTGCAACGGAATAATAAAAATCGTTACTGTCCATTGCCAAAATCTCTGTTTTGACTTTGAGGGCAAATGTCTCAGGAACTTCAGCAGAACATGTATATTAATGGAAGATTCACCAATCTTTCAAAAATTTATTTGTCTTTCGTTCAAAAAAAGACTCATTCAAATCGGTTGAGATTTGCGGTTGCCACAGCAAAAAATCTGCTGGGTTGCTATTTTTACGGGCCCTGTATATAACTATTTGCTAATCTATGACTACTCTAAATTTCATTTCTACTACCAGCTTTCAGACCGAATCAAGCAAAGTGGAAGTGCAGGCCGAATTGTGAACGTTTCGTCTGAAGCGCATCAGTCAAGCAAAATGAAAGCTGAACAAAGTTTTACCGGTTTTCCTGAGGGCGGCAAGTACAATGGCTTCGCAGCTTATCAAGACTCCAAATTAGCCAACGTCCTGTTCACCAAAGAGTTAGCTAAGAGATTAGAGGGCTCAAGTAGGTCCCTGCTCTCAACCTAAAGCGTCAGACTTCTATTTCTGGTCAATTCTTTGCGTTTTTTGTCAATTTCAGATAGGAAAATTGTCTGAAAAACATAGATTCTAGATGTATTAGAAGATTAGAAACATACAATATGTAGATGTATTTGAGTCTAGTCGATTAGCATTTTTATAGGGTTTTTAGACCATATTTTTGGTGCTCTATGCTCTGGATTTTGGCCCCAGTGGCGTATCCAGGGGGGTGTAGGGTGTGTTCACCCCCCCCTTTGCGGTGGAGGTAGGAAGAAAAACTGTGTCAAAAATATAAGAAACTAATGAATTATGTACTAAAACTGTCTATTTTGTACTCAGAATGCCTTCTAAATGCGTTTTTGAACGCCAAATTTTCAAAATTTTCTCGCCCTGGTCGGGCAGAAGCCCAACCAGGCCATTATAAACTACTAAAACTTGTAATTTCTGTTAATTTTAAGCTCGGAATGCGTTTTAAACGCGTTTTTGAAGGCTAATTTTGCTAAATTTTCTTACCTTGGTTGGGCAGCGGCCCAACCAGGCACTTTCAAAATTTTACACCCCCCTTTCCAAAATCCTGGATACGCCACTGTTTGGCCCCTGTTAGGCGTATGAGCTGTACCTAGGCAGGGCTGTTCGGTCGGTTGTTTTCCTCGTTTTTTTCCGAAAAAAGCGGCTTTTTTCCTAGGGGTCCGGAAGAAAACTATAACTCAAGCAAGTTCTTAAAGGAAATAGGCGCAATAACTGGTTAAGGTCGCGTCTGTTTTTAGCAAAAAATATCGGTACCATTTTCAGGCAACTTTTATTATTGTATTTTTGTTGTTTTAATATCAAATTACCACTCCAAAAGATGAAATTAGTGCATTTTGTAATCACGCTCACGCTATTTCGATTAATTCTGCAATAAAAAGCGATTGTTAAAAAATACTTGTGGAAAAAAACCGGCTTGAGTTTTCTTCCAGGAAACACAAATAATACGTGTAGGTGTACCTAAATTATTAGAGATTTCCGGTTTCAGGCGTCACAACCAATGCGCTGCATCCTGGCTTGGTGCGAACTGATATTTTCGAAAAATTCTCGCCCTTTATTAGAAACTTGACGGTTTACTTTCTGGGACCGTTTTGTAAAGTAATGTCTCCTTTTGTTTTCAAGTTGTTAAGTAGTTTTATTTAAAATACAAATTCAGAGCCCGAGAGAAGGAGCTGCAACCAGTCTGTATCTGGCCACCAGCCCTGACGTCGATACCGTAACCGGACTGTACTTCGCAGACTGTAAGCCAAGACAACCATCGAAACTGGCCACAGACGCCGATCTGGCAAGCCAGTTGTGGCAATTTAGTTCTAAGGTTACTGACTGTGATAAGTGATACTGTATTTGATTTCAACACGCACTACTGTAGTTTACTGTAGAGTATTAGAAAAATAAATCGATTTCTGCACATTTATACGATTGATTACCTTTTGCAATGACAGTGACCAACGATCAGTACCGTAGGTGGTAGGGCGTTATCAGATCTTCCGGTTGCTGGAAGTTTAATAGTAACAATCAACTACAACGGACAAACAGTACAGGTTCTAATTATTGCCCATGTTATGTGACACGATAATTCGGATTTACTTAATTAGGATAAAATCCATGCACAATATTTCAAATCAATTGTCAATGGAGAAGATGCATTCTGTTGAGTCAATGTATTTTTGCCTTTTAGGTACACATGTAACATGGGGGTCTGGGGCCAGATTAATAGACATAGAACTACGTAGCACGTGCTACCCCTAGCACGAGCTCAATAGAACGATCCCGGAACCCTAAGATCATGAAAATCATCATTAATAAGACTACCGTGTGCTAAGCCTAACACTTAACACGTGCTAGGGTCTCTCGATCGTTCTATCGAGTTCGTGCTAGGGGTAGCACGTGCTAGTTCTATGTCTATTAATCTGGCCCCTGGCCCACCCGACTTAGGCCAATCCCCGCCCCGGATGGGACCCCCGAGACGCCGACCCCCCTCTGATTTTCTGGCAAGTAATTTTTTGAACAAATTTTGCGATTTCAGACACAGTTTAAGACACGTAGTTTTAAGACCTGTCAGTGTAAAAAAAAGACTACAGAGGCCTAAACTAACAGTGTTAAAAATCGAACCTGCGTACTATAGTACATCAATGTAGATACATAGATTTGTGATCATAGACAAATTTCGATACAAATTGTACTAAACTGCATAAACAATACCGTACGGACTCCAGAATGCTTGGTATTCCAAAATAATCGGTATACCGGGTATGGATATTTATAAAGATACCTAGAATCGGCAGGCATTCCTGGCCCTACCTTCGCATTGGTACCGGTACCGGTACCATACCATATATGGTACCACTCTGTTGTTCAGATTTCGTACCATAAACGGTACCGGCACAAATGGCCATGGGTACGGGAGGGTTACCATATACAGTATGGTACAACCACAGTCCCCGAACGGTCGGTACCATATGGTACCGGTACCTTATAAGGTGTTAAGTGCCTGACTGTGGTACGTAGTTCTCGGCCAAAATCCAGCACAAAAGAGAGTGAGCTCGAGCCAAAAACTGACGGATTGAGATGCATCGGCAAAAAGTGCAGCGCTGCTGTGATCTCCCGTCGATCGCCTCTGAGGTTTTAGTTCATTAAGCGTCGCTGCTCCTTCATTGCTTCAATTAGGACGAGTATTAATGAGGTCGCAGAAGCTGCTATCGTTGCCATGGACGGAAAGCATGGCTCCGAACCTATCTACTAACTCCAGTCTGTTATCTAGCACTACTAATCCGGCGCTGATTGGTCTGTTATTCGTTCTGTTGGCTTCGCTCGAACTACTGATCTATATTCCGTGTCTGGTCGCAATATGGAATGACACCTACTTCAGACGCCATCCTTGCTTTCAGGTAAAGTTAAAAATTTCTATCAAAATCGATTAGTTTGCTAACGGGAACAGTTTTCTATAGCGGCTTTTTATTTTTGTAAAAGCGTTGATTTAGTTTGGGCACCTTTTCACAAATTCAATTCTAATCTAAATAAGCGCACTGGCTGGCTAGGGGCCGTCCATAAACGACGTCGTTCCAGAGGGGGAGGGGCTCGGCTGAAATGCGACGATAGACGACGCACCAGAAGGGGGAAGGGGTTAGCAAAATTCGACGTCGCGTTTTTCGGAATTTTGGGGAACCTTGATTGCATTATTTTCAATTTAAGTACATTCTGGCAAAGGTTTCTCTACATACAGAAAAGCTTCCCAGAGTGGTTGTAGGGATTAGTTCATGGTGCCAGCTCCAGAAACAGCGTCGTTCCACAGGGGGGGGGGGTCGGCTGAAATGCGACGATAGACGACACACCGGGAGGGGGTTAGCAAAAAACGACGTCGCTTTTTTCGGAATTTTAGGATACTTGGATTGTATTATTTTCGATTTGTGCGCATTCTGTCAAACGTTTCTACATACAGAAAAGCTACCCAGAGTGGTTGCAGGGACTTATTCAATTGATTGCGCAGTATGGTAACAAGAAAACGGTACATTACTGTATGTACTGCCCTTTTATCGGGGCGCGGTAAGCCGCGTCGGTGGCTCAGTGGGTAGCTCGCTGCCTCTGAGTCACGGCGGCCGCTGCATCCCAAGTGGTTGTAGTGGTTCATCCTCTCGGCATGGCAAGTTTCTTGCTGCAAAGAGTTGGTCGTCGGCACAACGCTCCACCCAGGCCACCGAAAGCTGGTTACAGCGAGTAGATAAAATGGGAACCAACTGGATCTGCCACAGCACCGAAGCCGCTCCTACAGCATGCCAACTAGGAGAAAGAGCAATGACGTCAGGAGTTGTCCACGGAAACCGACTAGGCAGGGGGGCCTCTCTCGCTCTAGGGGCGGACCTAGCGGACGTTGGGAGCTGACATCACCATGACGTCAACGCGCCAGGGACTTTCTTAGTACCTGGCGTCCAACAGCATGGCTAGAGTGGCTGGCAGTGATAGAAGGGAAACGTCCGAGATGACGAACCTACGGGGGTTGCGCAATGGATCGCAAGGTCTGAGCGTAGGGCCGTAAGGCCCCCCCGCACATCGGATCGGATCGGGGCGCGGTAAACAGAAATCGACGTCGCCGTAGGGGGGGGGGTCCCAAGAAACGACGCAAGGCGATTGTGGTGGGAGGGAGGGTCAGAAAAATCGGGATTTTGGAACAACGTCGTTTATGGACGGCCCTAAGTGCCAGACTGATTAACCTTTTTAAATTCGTGCTCTATATTATTTTAGATGCTGCTCAGCTTGGGTGCCTCGGATTTGATCTCTCTGACGGCTCAGGTGGTTGCTGGTTTGACAACCGTAACCGGAATTCATATACCTTACTGGTATACGTACAAATTGTCAGTACTGTTATTTCACTATATTGTATAGTATAGCAAAACAAAAATTAGTAATACTACTGGTATTCAGGGTTCGTGCGGCTTTTGTATAACAAAATTCCCTGACCTTTCCCTGACTTTTCCATGACCAAAGTCAAAATTCCCTGACCAACCAGGGTAAGGAAACTGCAACCAATCTGAGAAAATTTTAAAAAATGGCTTTGTAAAATGGATTTAAATGGTATTCAGAGGGCAAATTTCGGGTTTAAGTAGTAGTCAGAAGACCGATCTTCAAAATGGTGTTGTGTAAAGTGCTGACAGGACCATTTGGAGAGCGAGATGTTTCTATCAAATTTTTCCCTGACCAGACACCAAATTCCCTGACTTTTCCCTGATTACTTTTAAATTCCCCTCACTTTTCCATGACTCCCTGACTTTCCAGGTCCCGCACGAACCCTGGTATTTTACTAGTTAAAATCAGGGATGGATATTTTTCCGAGTAAAACTTCGCTCTGTTTTTTCCAGTTTTTTTCCGGTTTTTTTCCCGAAGTGGCGGAAAAACTCCAGCTCAAGTTCTTGGTATCCTAACCTGGTTTCATCATTCCTAAAGGTTTCTATAGCGCCTTCCTCAGTCTTTTCAGACCAGAAATACACGTGTTACATAGATAAAAAGCACGAAACAGGCATGAAACAGTGCCTGACAGGTTCCACTATTAGCAAAACAAAAATTAGTAAAATCGGAGCTGCCTGGTAGCAAAACAAGAATATAAATTAAATTGACAGGCTGAATTTGGTAGTAAATTTAGTAAATAATAGTAAAATAAAAATAAACTAGTAAAATAACAGTAATTGTCAGACACATTACCTATATACAGTACAGGGTGTACCAAAAAAAACAACCCAGCAGATTTTTCGCTGTAGCAACCGCAAATCTCAACCGATTTGAATGAATCCTTTTTAAGTATAATAAATTCTTTAGAGATTGCTGAATTTTTCATATAATCTAACCGCTTAGTTTCTGAGATATTGGCTCTCAAAATCAAAACAGTGATTTTGGCAGTGAACAAGAGGGATTTTTTTATTATTCTGCACTCGGTAATAAAACGGATTCCTGCTACAGCTAAGGGCTCTTGGAGGCTTTACAGGTGATACAGAAACTCGGTTTACTTCAACACTAAAGTATCATTAGCCCCAGCAGTAGGAATCTGCTTTATTATGAAATGCAACGGAATCGCTCTTGTTCTTTGTCAAAATCTGTTTCGATTTAGAAAAGTAAGTAAGTAAGTAAGTAATATTTACTGTCCGAACAGATAACAAATTGAGCAGATCAAGGGGAGGGCAGCAGATCAAGGGGAGGGCGAAGGCAAATATCTCAAGAACTAAACTGTGAATCTCAATAAAAATTGCACCAATCTTTGAAGAATTTATCAGTCTTTCATTCAAAAAAGGATTCATTCAAATCGGTTCAGATTCATGGTTGCAAAAGTAAAAAAAAACTGCTAGGTTGTTCTTCATCACTCTTAATCATTGCCAAAATCTCTGTTTTGATTTTGAGGACAAATATCTCAGGAACTAAGCAGGCTATCGCAATAAACGGTACATCAATCTTTTAAGCATTTATTTATCTTTCATTTAAAAAAGGATTCATTCAAATCGGTTTAGATTTGCGGTTGCTACAGCAAAAACTCTGCTGGGTTGTTTTTTTACCACACCCTGTACATTACCTATAAGTACATTATCTACTTATCGATTAATAGGGTCAACAAGCTGGTAGGAGCAGCGGTTCACGGGTTCGGCTGGTACACCTACACGGTTCAGTGTCACGTGATAGCGTTTAACCGGTGCATCACTATGGTCTCTATTCATACAAGACAAAACAACCTAGCCAACACTCTCTTTTCTCCTCGGGCCACTAAGGTTTGTACAGAATGGAACTATTTTTTTCCGGTAATTTTCCAGATCTCGGTGATACGTGCGAAGATAGGGTGAGGGAGATTTTTAGTTCTAAAACAGCAAGAGGGAGGGAACCTAGGATAGATACAATGTAAATGGAGATAAATATCTGATCAGTTGAGCAGATTCTGTTTAGGTTTGGATCGGTCTCTGTTGGACCTACGGTGCTGTGTGGTGCGCGGTGGAGTGCACGCCGCTTTGCAGCTTCGTTTATGCCGACAGTCTGTACTCCTGGTACTTTGACCCGAGCATGCCTGAATTTCGTCTCTGCAAGGCAGTCGGATGGTGGCAGAACCTCTTTCAGCTCGGCATGAACGGCCTCTGGTACTTGGTCATTGTGCTCTGGCTCAAATGCACTGTAAGCAAATGCAGTACTGTATATACCTAGTGCACTACCGACTAAAACCCTATGCTGGCTCGAACCTGTCGGAAACCAAAAAACTTTTCGATACGTTCAAGACCGTGCGCAGCTCAGAGGGGGACAGCCAGGCTCTATGCGTAGTGGCCTGGCGAAAAGCTGAAATTTTCGGCGCGAAATTGATTATTTTTTGGCTGGAAATTTGATTTTTTGCTAATGTTTTGGCGGAAAATTCGAAAAATTAACTTAAAATTCAAAACTTTTTAGTTAACGTAGAGCTTTTGAGAAAATCTGCCTAAAAACCGGATTTCCGACACAAATTTTGTGGTCACCAGGAGCGCGGCCGGCGTGTCGATGCCATGATGCTGACAGATCCCGACGGCCGCCGTGCCCCATATGCCAGAGGGCTCCGAGCACAGTTGGTTTCTCAGACAGCTTCTGACATCGTAGATCTTCTTCCCAACGCGGCATGCTTTGTGGAGCGGCTTCGGTGCAACGGCAGACCCAGTCGGTTCCCATTTTACCTACTAGCTGTCACCAGCTTTCGGTGGCCTGGGTGAAGCTTTGTGCCGACGACCAACTCTTTGCTGCCAGAAACTTGCCGCGCCGAGAGGATGAGCGCAGGACGTCGCGCATAGTGGCTATGCGGCCTAAACCACTACACCAACTGTGCCGGCCCGGACAATCCATCCACCCATCCAATACCCAAAACAATTTCAAAATGTTTCTGAACCTTGAACTTAAAGTATAGATGCGTAAAAAAAATGTCCCATCGCTTTTTCGGCCTTCACTCAAACGTTTCGTTCTCAGTCGCTTCTTTACCGATTTGGCTCAAATTTTCAGCAAAAATTAACAACATGGTTGGCTAAATATTCTGCAAGTGTGGTGCCAAAATTCCGACTCATACTGGTTTTATGACCCGAAAACTAGGAATGAGGGTGGTCCACGCAAATTTAATTTTTTTCGGTAATACAAGGAGTACAGGCCTGAAACTTGCAGGAATGATTGGTGTTGCTATTGGGCATAACATACTAAGCGGGCACCCCTGTAGCTCAAAGGGGACTAAAATGGGGGAATTTCAAAAACATGACGAAATATGACTTTTCTTCGTAAAACTGACAAAATGACGATTCTAAACATTTTCAATTTTCAAAAAACGCTGCAGGGATGGTTACTATGGTGTGGAACAGAGCTTAAATATCAGGTTCATTTATTTGTCGAACTTCCTGCTACAATCTATGTTGATTAACAATAGATTCAGTGCTTTGATTTTAGAAGGTGCAGATTTCTTAACTATGGGATTTGCACTCATGTTTTTGAAATTCCCCCATTTTAGTGCCCTTTGAGCTACAGGGCTGCCCGCTTAGTTTGTTATGCCCAATAGCAACGCCAATCATTCCTGCAAGTTTCAGGACTGTACTCCTTGTATTACCGAAAAAAAATAAATTTGCGTAGACCACCCTCATTCCTAGTTTTCGGGTCATAAAACCAGTATGAGTCGGAATTTTGGCACTAAACCTGCAGAATATTTAGCCAACCATGTTATTAATTTTTGCTGAAGATTTGAGCCAAATCGGTAAAGAAGTGACTGAGAACGAAACGTTTGAGTGAAGGCCGAAAAAGCGATGGGACATTTTTTTATCTACATATACTGTATTTTATGAGAGAGAACATACAGTATTTGTTATGTATTCCAAAATTCAATATTTTGCCCACTGCATTTCAACCGAACATAGTGGTATTGTCTAAATCTAGCGCCATCCGCACGTTACCGGGTCGAGACAGAGGAGCCGCGAAGAGGCGGAGAAGCGGATTCTAATCCAGGCCAGCGTAATCGGTCTCTACATCCTTATTTGGGACCAGTACTGGCACTTCTCCGGCTACCTCCACTCCTCACTGGGATTCCAGTACGCCTTCGCGCTCGGCAACATCTTCTGGATCTCCAACAGTGGCGTCAACCCTTTCATCATTCTCTGCTTCAACCGGTACTTCTCTATGTACTTCAATTCTTACAATAAATTCATAAAAACAGCTTATCCAAGTTTCAGGAGGCTGCGTGAAAAGGTACGACGCATGCTGTGCCCTAGAGTGTGTGCTGGTCTGGCGGTCTGCATCTGCGGTCATTCCGATCTGGCAGAGGGCACTCTGATCGTGAGGTGGCAGGCCAGTTCCTTGGCTACCAGAGACTACCGGGCAGTTTCGTTTCCGCCCGAACTGAACCCTGGCTGCACTAACTTTGAGTCTAGTTTGTAGAGACTGACTCACTGACTGACACTCGGATTGACTATTGTTCTTCTTCTATACACTATTCTATAGCTTGCGCTGCATTCACTGAGGTCTGCAATAAATCTGTTGACTACACTGCTGCTACACATACATAGTACATATACATCATACATGGCGTTCGGGGTATAGGGACGCTCCCCAAGCAAGTATTTCGGCAACCCCGAGCTGATTTTGCTGCATTTTCCCGCCTGATTGAATCTGATGGGATTTATTATGAGCGTGCGTACAGTTCGGTGACTGTTATGGACGTGTAATGCTGTATCTGTCTACTAAGTATATCTAGTCGTGAGCTCGGGCACTGTTTCGAAGGGCACATTTGTGTAAACAGTGCTTAGAAACCATGATTAGCGTTTTCAGGTTACTTTGAAGCCCTGATTAGGGTTTTCAGGTTTACTTTGAAACCTTGACTAGGGTTTTCGGGTAACTTTGAACCTTGATTAGGGTTTTCAGGTTACTTTGAAACCTTGACTAGAGTTTTCGGGTAACTTTGAACCTTGATTAGGGTTTTCAGGTTACTTTGAAACCTTGACTAGAGTTTTCGGGTAACTTTGAACCTTGATTAGGGTTTTCAGGTTACTTTGAAACCTTGACTAGGGTTTTCAGGTAACTTTGAACCTTGATTAGGGTTTTCAGGTTACTTTGAAACCTTGACTAGGGTTTTCGGGTAACTTTGAACCTTGATTAGGGCTTTCAGGTACTTTGAAACCTTGACTAGGGTTTTCAGGTAACTTTGAGCCTTAATTAGGGTTTTCAGGTTACTTTGAAACCTTGACTAGGATTTTCGGGTAACTTTGAGCCTTGATTAGGGTTTTCAGGTTTACTTTGAACCTTGACTAGGGTTTTCGGGTAACTTTGAACCTTGATTGGGGTTTTCAGGTTACTTTGAAACCTTGACTAGGGTTTTTGGGTAACTTTGAACCTTGATTAGGGTTTTCAGGTTACTTTGAAACCTTGACTAGGGTTTTCAGGTAACTTTGAACCTTGATTAGGGTTTTCAGGTTACTTTGAAACCTTGACTATAGTTTTCGAGTAAGTTTGAACCTTGATTAGGGCTTTCACGTTACTTTGAAACCTTGACTAGGGTTTTCGGATAACTTTGAACCTTGATTAGGGCTTTCAGGTTACTTGGAAACCTTGACTAGGGTTTTCAGGTAACTTTGAGCCTTGATTAGGGTTTTCAGGTTGCTTTGAAACCTTGACTAGGATTTTTGGGTAACTTTGAACCTTGATTAGGGTTTTCAGGTTACTTTAAAACCTTGACTAGGGTTTTCGGGTAACTTTGAACCTTGATTAGGGTTTTCAGGTTACTTTGAACCTTGACTAGGGTTTTCGGGTAACTTTGAATTGAACCAGGGTTGTGAGGTGTGTTTTTTCCGGTGTTTTTTTCGGAAAAAAAACCGGTTTTTTTCCTAAGGGTCGGAAAAAAACATAAATCGCGGAAAAAACTCAAGCTAAAAATAGCTAATTTATGTCATTTTTCTAACCAAAAATGGACTTTCGCGATGTATAATAGGCCATACTGACTCAAAACTGTCAGAAAAACAACAGAAAAGACCAAATTTGGCATGATAAAACAACAATGCAAACTGCTGTAAGAAAATTTGCATGTAGGGTTTATTGATGAAGCCTGTCAGGGACTGTTTCATGCCTGTTTCGTGATTTATATCTATGTAACACGTGTATTTCTGGTCTGAAAAGACTGAAGAAGGCGCTAGAAAGCGTTAGGAATCATAAAACCAGTCTAGGATACTCAGAACTTTGGCTGGAGTTTTTTCCGCGATTTAGGAAAAAAACCGAAAAAAACCGGAAAAAAACTGGAAAAATACAGGCCGAGGTTTTTTTCGGAAAAATATACAACCCTGCTTTGAACCTTGATTGGGGTTTTCAGGTTACTTTGAAACCTTGACTGGGGTTTTCGGGTAACTTTGAACCTTGATTAGGGTTTTCAGGTTACTTTGAAACCTTGACGATAGTTTTCGGGTAACTTTGAACCTTGATTAGTGTTTTCAGGTTACTTTGAACCCTTGACTAGGGTTTTCGGGTAAACTTTGAACCTTGATTAGTGTTTTCAGGTTACTTTGAACCCTTGACTAGGGTTTTCGGGTAAACTTTGAACCTTGATTAATGTTTTCAGGTTACTTTGAAACCTTGACTAGGGTTCTTGGGTAACTTTGAACCTTGATTAGGGTTTTCAGGTTACTTTGAAACCTTGACTAGGGTTTTCGGGTAACTTTGAACCTTGATTAGGGTTTTCAGATTACTTTGAACCTTGACTAGGGTTTTCGGGTAACTTTGAACCTTGATTAGGGTTTTCAGGTTACTTTGAAACCTTGACTATAGTTTTCGGGTAACTTTGAACCTTGATTAGTGTTTTCAGGTTACTTTGAACCCTTGACTAGGGTTTTCGGGTAAACTTTGAACCTTGATTAGTGTTTTCAGGTTACTTTGAACCCTTGACTAGGGTTTTCGGGTAAACTTTGAACCTTGATTAATGTTTTCAGGTTACTTTGAAACCTTGACTAGGGTTCTTGGGTAACTTTGAACCTTGATTAGGGTTTTCAGGTTACCTTGAAACCTTGACTAGGGTTTTTCGGGTAACTTTGAACCAGGGTTGTATATTTTTCCGAAAAAAACCTCGGCCTGTTTTTTTCCAGTTTTTTTCCGGTTTTTTTCCGGTTTTTTTCCTAAATCGCGGAAAAAAACTCCAGCCCCAGTTCTGAGTATCCTAGGCTGGTTTTATGATTCCTAACGCTTTCTAGCGCCTTCCTCAGTCTTTTTAGACCAGAAATACACGTGTTACATTGATATAAATCACGAAACAGGCATGAAACAGTGCCTGACAGGTTCCATAAATAACGCTATATGCAAATTTTCTTACAGCAGTTTGCATTTTTGTTTTTTCATGCCAAATTTGGTCTTTTTTGTTGTTTTTCTAACAGTTTTGAGTCAGTATGGCCTATTATACATAGCAAAAGTCCATTTTTTAAACGAAAAATGACGTAAATTAGCTATTTTTAGCTTGAGTTTTTTTCCGCGATTTATGTTTTTTTCCGACCCTTAGGAAAAAAACCGGTTTTTTTCCGGAAAAAAACAGTTTTTTTCCGGTGTTTTTTTCCCACCTCACATCCCTGCTTTGAACCTTGATTAGGGTTTTCAGTACTGTTTCCCAGTTAATTAATTTTCTAATTAATTTGCTATTAACTTGCTTGTAACTGTCAGAAATTTTATTTACTAGCTATTTACTTGCTAGACACCACAAATTCAAATTTAATCTGTCTGTGATTTGCTAGAAATTTGCTATCTATTTGCTATCAATTGGCTATTTGCTGTGAATTTTTCGCTCAACCAAATGATGCCTTCGAGATTTTCCGATTATAAGACCACCGTAGTTTATTATAAGATCATGGTTTTCAAAAGAGCGTGAAAGGACACCCATTTGGGCATTTTCCTATTTGTCTTATAAGTGGAAAACTCCGGTACCGTTTACTAGCAAATTGCTAGCAAATTTCTCACCCCCTCAATCCGAAATAAACTAGCTATTTATTTGCTGGGCGGCGCTTTGCCCAAAATTAACTTGCTAGGAATTTGCTATTTGCTATCCGATTTCGCCCAAAAATAAATTAACTTACTATTTGTTATTAACTTGCTGGGAAACAGTAGTTTTCAGGTTACTTTAAAACCCTGATTACGGTTTTCAGGTTAGTGTGAAACCCTCCAATAAGCCACGCGTCAAACGTAGTCTGAAATAAATAACCAAGCAGCTTCGTTTGGATTGCCGGTTCAGTGCTCTAAATGCTCATAAAGGTCACACAAATTCCAAAATCACCAGGAGTCCCATCCCGCTGTGAGCCGCGCGGCCCGAGTTTGTTGTTTTAGTAGTTTAAATTAAAGTGGCCTGGTTGGGCTTCTGCCCGACCAGGGTGAGAAAATTTTGAAAATTTAGCCTTCAAAAACGCATTTAAAAGGCATTCTGAACACAAGATGGACAGTTTTGGTACATAATTCATTAGTTTCGCTTATTTTTGACAGACTTTTTCTTCCTACCTCCACCGCAAAGGGGGTGTACCCACCCTACACCCCCTGGATACGCCACTGCCGGTACAGCGCACATGACTCAAATGTCTGTGCTCACCAGACTTTTCAGCCGTCAAAATACCGTACTTATCAGTTAGGCCGGCCGGTTTCAGATGCGGACAAGAGACTATGTGAATTGCGTTTTAACCCAGTTTTTCTCTCGGTCCCGATATTTTGCCGATGGCGTTGCCGACGCCGACCGACTATGTGAACCCACATTTAGACATTACAAGTTTGATTGCCGTCAAACCTGATTTTCCCCTCCTTTCCACAACAGTTATTACTAGGCCTAAGTGCCTTTACCGTACCGATTAACAACCAAAAAATGGTGGCCAAATTCGAGCACGAAATTCCGGCAGAGGTGCGTCATGATATCGGAATTCTGTTCAACCCGGCCGACAAGTGCTACCAACTTCCATGGCCATTTGTGGTCAGAGCCAGACGTCTACACGGCTTCATAATTTTTGGCATCGAGTTGCTTTTTCTACTTACCTGCACTATTCTGAATTGGCTGCATTTTTCTCACTTCATGCCTCTTTACTACGGCGACAAAACTTCGATTCACTGGGTTCTCGGCATCACCATTGCACAGCTATCAGTGGCCTCGGCCTTTGAGGTTTTGTCCGTTTCATCCTTTGAAATTCGATTGAATTTTTCTTTTCAGCTCTTCTTTCTGTTGAGTCTTGTGGTTCGCAGCCGACCAGGTCTCGGCAAGCATCACTCAAAATTTGAACTGGCCATGATCGTTGTTCTGCTGGTGGATGCAACCTTCGCCTTGTCGGTCGATTACGGTGGCAGGGATGACCGAATTTACTACGCGGCCAGTGATTCGAGAAAGATACGATTCTTAGCCTATCTCTGCTTCGCAATGACAGTGCTGGAAATTTATTTCAGTCCAGCCTCGAGGGTCGTTTCCAGATGGCTGAGAGACAGTAGAGAATTCAGGTACTACGTGCGAGACGATTTTACAGCTGACCGATCTTTTGGATAGCAATTTATCAGTTCAGAATTGCCAGAATAAGCTGTAAAACCGCTGTGTTTGAACCCTAAATTGTCATTGCCAACAGGGATGCCTAACAAATTCAAACTTTGAATTTGATATGGTATGGTATAGTATAAACTTGGCGATTTGAATTCTATATGGTATGGTATACATACATGTAACAGGGGGGTCTGGGGGGGCTCTGCCCCCCACCCGACTTAGGCCAGCCCCCCCAGATGGGGACCCCCCACCCGAGACGATTTCACCGACCCCCCTCCGATTTTTCCGGCAAGTAAATTTTCGAGCAAATTTTTGCAATTTTTTACAATTTCACACACAAAAATTGCCAAAATCGCCTGCAAAACAGCAGTTTTTAGCTGTATTTCAGCCCAAATTAGCGATTTTTAGCCAAAAAATTGCGATTGTTTTCGATTTTCGAGCGTTTTTTAGTGCCCCCCCTCCCCCAAAATTTTGGCTCAGACCCCCCGGTCGGCGCCAGACCCCCCAACCCCCCCCTCCCCCATCGGCGGATGACCTGTTACATGTATGATGGTATAGCACTTACTAGCTAATTCAGTTTGAATTTGGTGGGTGCTGTATGATTTAGTATGAATTTGGTACAGTAGTCGTAGTTTGCTGTGATAATGTCATAGAAATTATGCGCAATACACATTTCTTGAGTTTTTCGAATCAAAACATGCAGAAAGGATTGGGAATATATTTTGACGCATTTGAAAAATGTTATAAATATAGCCAACAAGTTAGTACTAAAATGAAAAGGCCTTACCAAAATCATAATTCTAGTACTAAAATTATCTGGTAAAGGCGTTTGATTTTGATATGGTACGGTATAGTATAGAAGGAGCTGTTTTGAATTTGGTTTGGTATGGTACTAGTACTAAATTCAAAGATTGATTTTAGTACTAGTACAATTTTGGTATGTATGTACGTACGATTTCGCCGACCCCCATTTTACATGTCTGCCTGCCTGATGGCTGCCTGATTTCGGTTGGCAATGACAATTAACGATTAAGGTAATTGTGTGTGGTTTTAGCAGTGTTGTAGGGCTGTGAGCCATAAACCCCTACGCTGCTGTTACATGTACAGTAAGCATTTTAGGATCAAATTAATACAGTTAACCTGGGCAGCTCATGCAAAAGCAATGTGCAGATACCTGGACACCACCTACCGAGTCTTGATGGCAATTAAGAATGCTGGCATATTGGAGAAGCACCATAATGATGGCGCTGTAAGTGTCTGCTCTGTTTTGCTTCTTGCCTGCTGGAAAAGTCGCTTCAATCACCAACTTTGTTTGCTTCAACACTAACATAGTAGTACCATTTGCAGCATAACCAGAAACATACTCTACAGTCTACACACACGTACGTACATGTGTGGTACCAGTCGAAGGTAAACTAGTGTTGTTACAATTCCAAAATTTCCGTTTCACTGTAACTATGGTTACCTCTCGTTTGAGTCCGATAGCCGAGTAGTAAAGTTTGACTATTATTATGACCACCGGTTTGACTAGTTTTTCAGTAGAAGCAAAAAATCGAGTTTCACAACAAATTCAGTATTTTACACAAAAAAAAACAGAAGTGGAATACACTTATAGAGCACGAGAGAAACTGTGTTACCCTTTACGAAAGAAAATCGACATTATTCAACTCCAACATCACTTCACTGGCCAAGCAATTGGCACCAGAAGTAACAAGAATTTTTTCAATACTCTTCCATTGACACTTGTAGGAGGAGACACATGTGCGTCTGTTTGTAGGAACCGGACCCCGACAGGATCACGCCCGACAATATTACGTCATCACTGCCAGACGGCAGGACGCGGTGTCACACCTTGTCGGTTTCTGAAATCAGCGTGAAACTGGGATCGGCATGTGTACCAGCTGAGGAGGTCTACAATCTGGATGGATCGGATAGCAGTTGGGAAAAGGAGGACACAGGAAGTTCTGTTTCCAGTGACAGCACGTCTGTAGACGTAGAGTCAGTTGAGACCAATGTCAAAAACTCCACCATCTCAGTCCACTGTCATTCTGCTGTAAGATTTACATTCATTTCTTATGTACAACGTATACGAGAGAAACCATGGGAGAAACGCTTGGCGGCCATCCTGATCCTGCGCGCAGATGGACCGATGGGGTAGAGCGGCGGGAAATACATAGAGTCGCGGTTGAATGAGTGAGTGAGTGAGTGAGTGAGTGAGTGAGTGAGTGAGTGAGTGAGTGAGTGAGTGAGTGAGTGAGTGAGTGAGTGAGTGAGTGAGTGAGTGAGTGAGTGAGTGAGTGAGTGAGTGAGTGAGTGAGTGAGTGAGTGAGTGAGTGAGTGAGTGAGTGAGTGAGTGAGTGAGTGAGTGAGTGAGTGAGTGAGTGAGTGAGTGAGTTTGGAGCCTAAATTCTCAAAAATTCTGGGGTCGCATTCAGGTTAGAGATGTGCACGGGCACCTTTTTTCCGGCCCGGCCCGGCCCGGCGGGCCGATCAGGTGAGGCATGCCCGGCCCGCCATGCCCGGCGGGCATCAAAATCGGGCCCGGCCCGGCCCGGGGGGCCTGAAAATGGTGCCCGGCCCGGCCCGGCCCGCCCAAAATCCGGCCCGGCCCTGTCCGGCCCGTTAATTTTGCTTTGTCTTACTAAATTTTTGAAAATTTGGCATGAATTTTCAGATTAAAAGCTAAATTTCATGTTAAGCTTTGGAAATTGGCATTTTAAAACAGCGAATTTCAAATTTATGCTTTCTTTTAATTAGAGTGCAAACTGGTATTGGGTTGTTTTCCAGGAATTGGATATTGGGGTTTTTTGTCATTGATAAATGATACACAGTGTACATTACATATCCAGGGCAGTGGTTGACACCCCTTTTAAAGCCAGACGCACAAGCTAAACCCTAAAAATCAAAGTGTGCACTTGAATCTAAGCCTGAGCTCCAAATTGAGGCTTAAAATTAAGTTGGTCGCAGGTGGGGTAAAGGCTTGTGTATGAACGGCACCAAGGCTGCAATTACTGTTAAAATAATTCTGCATATGGTACAACGGAGCGTATTTTGAATTCATTTGGGGCAATGCTAAGCTAATCAAGGTGTTCTTTTTTGTATTCTGCTGTTCTTTATATATGCCCGACGGGCATCAAAGTCGGGCCCGGCCCGGCCCGGGGGGCCTGAAAATGGTGCCCGGCCCGGCCCGGCCCGTCCAAAATCGTTGACGGGCATGCCCGGCCCGTGCACATCTCTAATTCAGGTTCTATTCGATTCTGGGGTCTCTCACAAAGAGGGCACGAGGTCTCACTGGTGGTAAACGCCAATGCTTGTGCGAAGAAAGAGAATACCTCTTCGAATTAGCAATGGTTTTTGTATACTGCATATGTACAGTACATACGTACCTACAGTATGTACAGGTCATCTGCTAAAGGGGGTTGTGAGCAGGGTTGTATAATTAACAGTTAAAAATTCAGACCTGTTATTAACAGTGTTAATAACGTTAATAACAGTGTTATTAACATAAAAACCTGTTAAAAATTCAAAAACGCCTGAATTTGCTCCATCAGCATGGCAAAAGCCTAGTAAACACTATTTCATGGCCATAAGCTAATAATTTAAAAGGCTATTGCAGTTTTATATAGAAACATAACAGTGCAACAGCATTATGAAAACAGTGAATCATTCACTGGTCTGTAACCGACTGAAAAGACCAGATTCCGAATCACTCTCATGGCTACTTTTATCCACCGAATCCGAATGCTCAAGCAGATGACGCAACAACCGACTTAGGTTGGGTGCCTTTCTGTCAGAACAGCACTTGCAGGCAAATTGCGGCAGTTACTCTGTTGTTCACTTTAACGCTGGTCAAATTCTGCCACACACCGTTGTTTCTGGGTCGACCAGACAATTGTCGGGTCTGGGTCGACCAGACGCAGGAATTGGCTCACGAGACTTATGGCCTTTGCTGGCAGAACCGACAAAATATAAAAGAGTATAGAACACACATTAAAGAGGGCAGACAAGTATTATTTGCAATTGCCTAAAATAGTAACTAGCATAAAAGTGGTCTTAAATTTTGAATAAAACCTTTCCATTTTTTTGGTCTGAAGCATGTTTAAAATACTAGGCTTCCACTGGCAAGAACGTCACAAATAACTACGCAGAAAGAAGGGTAAAGGTAAGTTAGGTCACCCGAAAATAAAGTGACCGCACTTGTCGTAGACCTGCCTAGCGCTTACCTAAGCCTAAGCCAGAACCTAAGCCTAAGCCTGAACCTAAGCCTAAGCCTAAGCCCTAGCCTGAGCCTTAAAGCCTAATCCGAAAGCAGTGGTTGAATTTCGGGTGACCAAACTAACCTTTACCGACTGAAAATACGCAACCTTTTTATAGTAGTGGATGCAAAAAAGATAGCCACTGCGAAGTCAATGTCACTTCACTTAACGTTATTATAATAACTTAGGCCTACTTCCAAAAATAGGAAAACGTAAACACAAAGTCTGCTGGTCTTCGTTGCTGTGTTACTTGACGCGACGGTCTGACAAAGTTCACATGTGTTTACTATACTAAGTTTGTAGTCAGACAGTTGAAGGTCTCAATAACTAGCAGAAGTACGGTAAATAATCATTCTATGAAGCGCTGGATGCATCCCGAGTTGCGGGAAGCTTAAAATAATTTTTTACACTAATTCGAATTATTTACAAGCCTCATGTTAATAACGTGTTATTAACGTGTTAATAACACGTGTTAATAACGTGTTTTTAACAGCTACCCAACCCTGGTTGTGAGGCTTGAGTCCGGTCAGGGGATACAGTATAATAATACAGGGGATACAGTATAATACAGTACAATACCCTCTGGGTACGCCACTGGGCTGTAAGCTTGAACAAGTCAATGTGTTTATAACTAGATCCTTTACAGGGCTTGACTGAGCAAACCGATAACTCAAGCATCCTTCAGGCAAAGGCAGTTCATCAAAGGCAAAGTGCAGAAATTGCCAAACGGTGTTGGTTGATCAACATTTTCTGCATTTACTGTCCCAGGCCATTGCCACTAGGGTTTAGGGGTGACCTCTAGACATGGTTTCCATTTCGGCTGAGATGGCACGTTTTTAATGCGCGACGGTGGGTACTAGCGTAGCGTCCAGCAGATGAAGGAAGGTTGAGGGAATAGTACAATCAGGCTCTTAAAGCCGTTTATGGTAACGGTACCATATATTACCCCCACGTTTCGGCGACTGTGGTGTGCCATATATTAGTGTTGTTTAATACCGGATTTTTCAAATGCGTATGCGTATGCATATACTACTGTTGTTTGCGTATACGCAATACGCATACGCAATTAGGGATGGGCACGTAAATTAATTTTCGTAACGCGTAACGTAAATTAGGCGCCGATTTTTAATTTACGTTACGCTTAACAATTACCGTAATTAAAAAAATCCGGATACGGAAATTAAACGAATACGAAAATTAAAATTTAGCAATACGTAAATTAATTTCCGTACGTTAATTAATTTACGTTCCTAGCGTAAAACAGATTTTTCTGTTGAATCCTGAGCCCACCGCATTGTTTTGTTGTATTATAGGCATATTTTTGGTTACTACTGAGACTTAAATGCGACTTTTAAGGTTAATTTTTCGAAACTTTTTCGCCCTTGTCGCACAGAAGCCCAATCCCACTCTTCGAACTGCTAAACCGGTTAATTTCGGTCAATTTCACGGTCGAAATATCTTGTAGATACGTTTTTGAAGGCTTGAATTTGTCAATATGTTATCTCCCTGTATAAGAAAACAGGCAGAAAAGCCAGGCAACTATAAATTCATGTGTAGGTGTTGTACTACTGTTGGAAAGTTCAGGGTTGAAAAATAGGTTCAGGTTCAAGTCAAAGCCAACATCGAAATTTCAGGTTCAAGTCCATCTTCTAAAAAACCTGGACAATAGGTTCAGGTTCAAGTCCACCGATATCTCCAAAAACTTTAGATATTTTGCGCTGCTTGCAACTTTTCTGAGCTATAAGCCTTTCTACTGGCAGAAAAACATACATCAGACTTTACAGGGCAGTGTACTTTCGTTTGCTGACAGTTTCAGTTTGAAAATAGGTATAAAAACATGAAATCTTTAAAATTTTGTGCAATCCAACCGAAAATTTTTCATAGTTTGCCTAAAAATTGCAGTTGAAATTTGAACCTGTTGAGAAAGTCCAATAAAACGGAACAGGTTCAACTCCGGCTGAAATAAAATAGGTTAAGGTTCAGGTTAAAGTCCACAAATTTCAGGTTAAAAACCTATTAATAGATCCAGGTTCAGTCGGACTTGCCAACAGCATGTTGTACATTTAAAATGCATTCAAACAGAGAAGTGAAGTTACATAGTTTTCTTCACTACTAATCTTATATGTAAGTACTGTCACACGTTTAACCATCAGTGCGGTGTGCGGTAGGTAGACTACAGTCTGTAGTACGTACGTAGTTGGCTAGTTGCTGCGCAGTATTAAAACCCTCAGCAGCTACAGTAATTCAGCAAAAAACATACCCACATTTCATTCCTTCCTTTTGGTGTGAAGTTAGATTTCAAAAATACAAATGCAATTCCAATCGAACAAACACAGAATTAAAATTTGCATTGCATACAGTTCATTTTATAATTTTTTCCGCGATATTCGATTGCTACTACCTACTAGCAATTTTTGAAGAAAAACGAAAATTAATTTACGTTTGGCTGGAATCTTAGTCGTTACGACGTTACGGAAATTAATTTACGTAACGCGTTACAGCAAGAAATTGGCCGTTTTAATTTCCATAACACGTTACGATTACGGAAATTAAAATCTGGTAAAACAGAAATAACGTGTACGTAAATTACCGATTTTAATTTACGTTGCCCATCCCTATACGCAATACGCAAAAATACGCATTTTTATCAGAATGCGTATACGCATACGCATACGCATACGCATTTACATCTGGATACGCAATACGCATACGCATTTTTGATCGCATTTGAGTATTTTTGCGTATGCGTATCTACTATACTTTAAAGCGGCTGGCTGGGAGCCTTGAAAATAGCAGTTTTATGTGTGTTTTGGCAATATCACTTGTAAGAAACAAATCTAATTTAAATTTAACTACGAAAAACAGGCTAGTAACCCACATATTCAGTGATTTTCTGTCTTTTCTAAAAAATTGAATATACAGGGTGATGGATCACATATCCGCCCGGTTTCGCAAGCTCAGAACTTTTTTGTTTGTGGACCGAATCTGCTGATTTTTTAATATGATGTGTGGACCCACTTCGCCGCGTCGTTGACTCAGTGGGTAGCTCGCTGCCTCTGAGTCACGGCGGCCCCTGCATCCCTAGCGGTTCATCCTCTCGGCGCGGCAAGTATCTTGCTGCAAAGAGTTGGTCGTCGGCATAAAGCTCCACCCAGGCCACCGAAAGCTGGTTACAGCGAGTAGGTAAAATGGGAACCAACTGAATTTGCCATTGCACCGAAGCCGCTCCTATAGCATGCCGCGTTGGAGGGAAGATCAACGACGTCAGGAGCCGTCTGGCAAACCAGCAATAACGCCAATACCGGTTTAGATGAGTTGGCGGGGCGGCCGTTGGGAGCTGTCGGCACAGGATGCTGGTATCTCTAGAGGCTCGCGTTCTATCCCAATTTGCAGGCGGAACATTCTCAGTGCTTTTGGTCCACTCAAAAGTGTACCGCGCATTTTAGACGTTCCTTCACCGAAAAAGCTATCACAACTGCTAAAAACGTCGGTTTGTGTTGAAAAGTGAGTAAAGCGTCTACCCACTATGGTTTAAGAATGTTTTCAACACTGAAACACTAGCCTAATCGCGCACAAGCCAAATGTACAGGGTGTGTAAAAAAAAAACAACCCAGCAGAGTTTTTGCTGTAGCAACCGCAAATCTCAACCGATTTGAATGAATCCTGCTTTAAATGAAAGATAAATAAATTCTTGAAAGACTGGTGAAGGCCCCATTAAGATACGATGCTTAGTTCCTGAGATATTTTCCTTCAAACTCAAAACAGAGATTTTGGCAGTGAACAAGAGCGATTCCGTTGCACTTCACAACAAAACGGATTCCTACTGCTGAGGGGCAACAAGACTTTTACAAATAAAGTAACCAAGCATGTGTGGCACCAGAAAAACCTCGTTACGTTAGCCCTGAGCAGTAGGAATCGGTTTTATTGTGAAGTGCAACAGAATAATAAAAATCGCTCTTGTTCATAGCCAAAATCTGTTTTGAATTTGAGTGCAAATATCTCAGGAACCAAGCATCATATCTTAACAAAAGCTTCATCAAACTTTCAAGAATTAATTTATCTTTCATATAAATTAGGACTCACTGAAATCGGTAGAGATTTGCGGCTGCTACAGTAAAAAAATCTGCTGGGTTGTTTTCATCTCTGTTGTGCACTGCCAAATTCTCTGTTTTGATTTTGAAAGCAATTATCTCAGGAAATAAGCAACGCATCTTAATAAAAGCTACACCAGTCGTTCAAGAATTTATTTATCTTTCATTTAAAGCAGGATTCATTCAAATCGGTTGAGATTTGCGGTTGCTACAGCAAAAAATCTGCTGGGTTGTTTTTTTTTGACACACCCTGTATTAGCGCCAATGTTGGAAATTTCAGTTTGCGGTAGAATTGCTCGTTTTCAGGCATTTCGTGATGAAATAAGCTGAAATTTTAAACAATAAAATTCGAAGTATATCCACATATCATATCCAAAACTTAGCCGATTCGGTCCACGAACAAAAAAGTTCTGAGCTTGCGAAACCGGGCGGGATATGTGAATCACCCTGTATACATATACTTAATTTTAACGTTGGAAACGGTATTTTCAGGCATAAAATTCGACTACGATGCAATACGCAATACGCATACGCAATACGCAAAAATACGCATTTATTTTTGAATGCGTATACGCATACGCATACGCATTTTTTAACAGAATGCGTATACGCATACGCATACGCATACGCAAACGGAATTTGTGATATTAAACAACAGTAATATACGCATTCCGATTACAAATGCGTATGAGTTTGCGTATACCAGGGATGTGAGGTGTGTTTTTTTCCGGAAAAAACCGTTTTTTTGCTAAGGGTCGGAAAAAACATAAATCACAGAAAAACTGAAGCTAAAAGTAGATAATCTATGTCAATTTCAGTAAAAAAATAGACTTTTGAGATGTATAATAGGCTACGCTGACTCAAAATTGTTAGAAAAATTGCAGAAAATACCAAATTTGGCAATCTAAAACAAAAAAACAAACTGTTGTACGAAAATTTGCATATAGTGTTTATTGATGGAGCCTGTCAGGGGCTGTTTCATGCTTGTTTCGTGATTTATTTATATCTACAGGGTGTCTCAAAAATCACATTTCTTTTTACTGCCATTTCCGCAAATTTTCACCAAATAGGCTGAAATTTGGACCATAGGTGCAAAAATTCGGGGAATTTTATGTGTTAAAGTTTGGTGCACTAGGCTTCACTCATTCCCGAGAAATGTCAAAAAAAGTGAAAATTGGTAATTTCAATAGTGAAAGCCGGTCACCGAAAAACGCCACATTACATTATCGCCTAAACTCCAACGATAGCGTTGGAGTTCTTGCGTCAACTTTTTACACACGAATTACCCTGAATTTCTGCGTTTACACTCCAAATTTCACCCAATTCTGACAGAAATTAGGAAAGATACAGTCAAAAGAAATGTTTCCATTTTTCGGTGACTGGCTTTCACTATTGAAATTACCAAATTTCACTTTTTTTTAAATTCTCGGGAATGAGTCAAGCCTAGTGCACCAAACTTTAACACATAAAATGTCCAAAACTTTGGCACCTATGGTCCAAATTTCAGCCTATTTGGTCAAAATTTGCAGAAATGGCAGTAAAAAGAAATGTGATCATTCTTTCGGTTATTTCACTATTGAAATTACCAAATTTCACTTTTTTTGAAATTTCTCGGGAAGGAGTCAAGCCTAGTGTACTAAACTTTAACACATAAAATTCCCCGAATTTTGCCACCTATGGTCCAAATTTCAGCCTATTTGGTCAAAATTTGCGCAAATGGCAGTAAAAAGAAATGTGATCATTCTTTTTGAGACACCCTGTATGTAAGATGGGTATTTCTGTTTTCAAAGGATTCGGGAAGGCGCTAGAAAGCGTTAGGAATCAAAAACCAGGCTAGGATGCTCACAATTTGAGCAGGAGTTTTTCCCGCGATTTAAAAAAAAAAACGAAGAAAAAACGGAAAAAAAATGAAAAAATACAGGCCGAGATTTTTTCAGAAAAATATCCATCCTGGCGTATACGCATTGAGAAAACTAATGCGTATTGACCCTAGACCCCCCAGGGGATGCCCTAGATTTTGCATGAAATCTGAACAGAGTGGTATCATATATGGTAATGGTACTGTACCAATGAGCAATGCGAAGGTAGGGGTACCATATATGGTACCAGCACAGGCCCTGAACGTAATATATGGTGTCGGTACCATAAACAGCGTTAACTGCCTGACTGTAGTAGTAGTAGCTCAAAAAGTCCATCTTTTTGCCAAAAAATACCTGAACAAAGCGGCTGTGCAAAAATGACGTCATCGGTTAGGCGGGGAGGGGGGTTTGCCAAATGATGACAACCGATGACAAGGGGGGAGGGGGGGTCGACCAATGATGACGTCACTTCTGTATCAGAGGGAAATTTTGAGAAATTAGCCTTCAAAAACGCATTTGAAAGGCATTGTTAGGTTAAAATTAACAGTTTTAGCAGTATGAAGAGGCATGGTTGGGATTCTGACCATACATGTCGCTGGGTTTTCCCGTGGGGGGGGACCTTTTTGAAATCCCAAATAGGGTTTTGGGACCAAGTCCAAAGTGGGTTTTGCGACCTTTTTTTGGGGTCCAAAAGTGGGTTTTGTCTACCTTTTTTTGGGGTAAAAAGCGGGTTTTGTCGACCTTTTTTAGGGATTCTGGGGCGAAAAATGGCTTAAAAACCCTATTTGGACCGAAAAAAGCCTTAAAACCCTGTTTTTGCATTAAAAATGCCTTAAAAACCCTATTCCGGTTGAAAAAAATGCCTTAAAAACCGAATATTGAAGCAACGAATGTAATAAAAAGCTGTTTTGCGCTCAAAATACGTATTGAATATGAGTTTCAGCGATAAAATACAGATTGAAATGCGTTATATTGACTAAAAATAGTTCAGAGAACCCTAATATCGATTCTGAGGCACGCGCAAAACCCTGTTTTGACTTATAAGATTACTAAAAAACCCTATTTAGTGATTTGAATGCAGTTCTTAAACCCTGTTTAGGGTTTCTAATCAACCTAAAACCCACTCTGTCTCTAGGCTTTCTAGCCAGTGCTAAAAAACCCTGTTTAGAGTTTCAAAGTAACCTAAAAACCCTAATCAGGCTTTGAAAGTAACCTGAAAACCGTAATCAGGCTTTGAAAGTAACCTAAAAACCCTAATCAGGGTTTCAAAGTAGCCTAAAAACCCTGTTTAGGGTTTCAAAGTAGCCTAAAAACCCTAATCAGGGTTTGAAAGTAACCTGAAAACCCTAATCAGGGTTTAAAAGTAACCTGAAAACCCTAATGAGGGTTTTAGAGTAACCTGAAAACCCTAATCAGGGTTTCAAAGCAGCCTAAAAACCCTAATCAGGGTTTAAAAGTAACCTGAAAACCCTAATCAGGCTTTAAACGTAACCTAAAAACCCTAATCAGGGTTTCAAAGTAGCGTAAAAACCCTGTTTAGGGTTTCAAAGTAACCTGAAAACCCTGTTTAGGGTTTCAAAGTAGCCTAAAAACCCTAATCAGGGTTTGAAAGTAACCTGAAAACCCTAATCAGGCTTTGAAAGCAACCTAAAAACCCTAATCAGGGTTTCAAAGTAGCGTAAAAACCCTGTTTAGGGTTTCAAAGTAACCTGAAAACCCTGTTTAGGGTTTCAAAGTAGCCTAAAAACCCTAATCAGGGTTTGAAAGTAACCTGAAAACCCTAATCAGGCTTTGAAAGCAACCTAAAAACCCTAATCAGGGTTTCAAAGTAGCGTAAAAACCCTGTTTAGGGTTTCAAAGTAGCCTAAAAACCCTGTTTAGGGTTTCAAAGTAGCCTAAAAACCCTAATCAGGGTTTGAAAGTAACCTGAAAACCCTAATCAGGCTTTGAAAGCAACCTAAAAACCCTAATCAGGGTTTCAAAGTAGCGTAAAAACCCTGTTTAGGGTTTCAAAGTAGCCTAAAAACCCTGTTTAGGGTTTCAAAGTAGCCTAAAAACCCTAATCAGGGTTTGAAAGTAACCTGAAAACCCTAATCAGGGTTTAAAAGTAACCTGAAAACCCTAATCAGGGTTTTAGAGTAACCTGAAAACCCTAATCAGGGTTTCAAAGCAGCCTAAAAACCCTAATCAGGGTTTAAAAGTAACCTGAAAACCCTAATCAGGGTTTCAAGCAGCCTAAAACCCTAATCAGGGTTTAAAAGTAACCTGAAAACCCTAATCAGGCTTTGAACGTAACCTAAAAACCCTAATCAGGGTTTAAAAGTAACCTGAAAACCCTAATCAGGGTTTCAAAGCAGCCTAAAAACCCTAATCAGGGTTTAAAAGTAACCTGAAAACCCTAATCAGGGTTTCTAAGCAGTCTAAAAACCCTATTTAGGATTTCTAAGCCTTACAAAACCCTGTTTTGGGTTGTATGGTAGCCGAAAACCCAATTTTGTGCTGCAGAATGTATTGTCTGGGCTAAAATTTTCTTTACTTTGGAATCCAAAAGTGGGTTTTCAGGTCCCCCCCCCAAAATCCGCTGGGGGGGACTTTTGCCGAAAAATCGGGCTTGGGGGGGGCCGGCCCCCCCCCTTTACCCCCCCCCCCCAACGACATGTACAGGGTGGGCCATTTATCTATTCCCAGTTTCATTAAGACATAACTTTTTTCTACACAGACCGATTTTGCTGAAATTTTGTATAGGTACACCCTGATACTTCAAGTTTTTACTGTCAAAATTTTAGCGCGTTCTGACATGAAATGTCTGAACAACAGTAAACTTTTCAAAAGTTCGTTATTGCACTGTGAATTATACTCGTAGTACAGAACGAGGCTGGCGATTTGTTTCTTTCTGCCTTCTGATGACAATTTTTGTATCGTCGCGACCGGCTGACATTCCAGAACTGAAAGAGCGCATCAGGATGGCCTTTGAAGAGATTACGGTCGAGATGCGGCAGAAGACTATGCTGGAGTACCAACTGAGGCTGGAGAAAGTGATCGAAAAAAGTGGCGGTCATGTGGAGCTGGAGACGCATAACTAGCGACCAGAGTGAAGGATTAGTTCTAAATTTTAACTGTAAAAATTTGAAGTGTTAAGACATTTGTATGTAAAATTTTAATAAAATCGATCTGACTGGAAAAAAGTTATGGTTATATGAAACCGGGAATAGATAAATGGCCCACCCTGTATGATTCTGACCAACAAGGGCCAGAAAACTTTGAAAAATTGACTTTCAAAAACGCATTTAAAAGGCATTCTGGTCTTGTTTTGGTTTGTTTTTTTAGTTCCACGGCCGTTTCAGACAGCTCAGGACACCCCTCGCTCTTTTCGGCGCCCTTAAATGGGGTAGCCCTGTCTACAAACAACCCTCCCCTTTCTTTGCAGCCAATAGGTGCAACGGCAGCGCCGGGCCGGTTCGGTTCCCATTTACCTACTGGCCATCACCTACTGGCGGTCTGGGTTGGGCTTTACGTCGACTACTTCCAGTCGCTTCGACTGGTTTCGACCCCACAAACAACCGCTCTCACGGATGCCGGGCCGCCGTGACACACGGGATAGTGTAAACTACCCGTGGCCAAGACGCTACGGTCCTCATTAGAGCCCTACACAGGCCGTCCGGTAGAGAATTGTGGTTTGGTTGTTCCGGTTGGAGCCTGCCCGGGATGGATTGGGTTACTTTTTAATATCTAGGTTGTACTTTAGCCAAAACAAGCTTTTCATTAAATCTGTTTTATGTTTAAGTTTGTTGCGTCATTAGAAATGTTTCTTTTGCACATACTGTACTGTACGTAGTACTCGCACAAGTGATTTTGCAAGATATTTCGGCGATTTTTGGCTCTCCCGGGACGGGCCGGGCCGTCCGGCGCCAAATGTCAACCGGGCGGAGTCGAAATTTGATATTCCAGGCCAGGCTGTGAAAAGAGGTACTGTACCCCGCTCAGGGCTCTAATTTTGACACCTTTAGTAATGAATTTTTCGTTACTCTTATTTTTGACAGAGTTTTTTCTTACTACCTTCACCAGAAAGGATAATAACCGCGTCGATGGCTTTTTTACTGAATTGCGATAAATTATTAGATTTTCGATTTTTTTCTTTGATTTTCTCAACAATAACGAAAAATCTTCATAAAACAAACTGTTTCTAAATACGGGAAAATCTGGAAGAATTTAGAAGAATAACTACTAGAAGAATCTAACAGCTATTGTCTCAAAATTTGCTCATTTTAATGCAGAAATTTTTTCAAATTCGGGGGGTTGGAAAAAAGTGACGTCATTTTTTCGCTTTTAGAGGGGGGTTGGAAAATGATGACAACCGATGACAAGGGGGGGTCAAATATGGCCAAAAAACGATGACGTCATTTTTGCACGGCCCCAAATCAGTTTTGCTACGTTAAAATAAACTATTTTCTTCAGCTAATTTCATTCTAATTTATGCATGTTTTTCTGTGCAGAATTATTCCTGACGCGATAGAGGGAGAGTCGGCCATAAGGTGGATTGATACTCGTGTAGAAAAAGATCGCCTCGCCAGGCAACTCATTTGTAATAGACGCACCAAAGCGCCACGCGTCATCTTCCAGGTGTTGTTGCAGGCGGAAGATGTGACGTGGCGTGCTAATGCGTATATTGCAAATGAGTTGCACTACAGAAAAGTTGCGTGGCGATCTTTTTCTACACCAGTATGAATTCACCGTTAGAGTGTAGGTCAGGCTACTGTGGATCAGGTATACCTGTACCTGTACCTGATTATCAGGTAGATTTGCAATACCCATCTGATACCTACCTGATACCTGATCGGGTACTTTTGAACTGTACCTACCTGATTTTGGGTATTTATGGCCTGAAGCAGGTACAGGTATCAGGTACTTTTACGTATGGATTCAGGTATGAATTACGTTAAATAAAAGAATAGAGAATTACGCCACCTTGGGCGGGGTTCGATTGTGCTAGAATGATTACTAAACACAAGCTAGAATTAAGAAAAAGAAGAACCTGACGGTCCGAACGATTGTCGCTTTAGCGCACAAGACACGCGAGGCAATCCAACGTTTAATTGGCACTTAGCCACACACGTTACAACACTCAGCGTTAGTGTACGAAGCGAAACAATGAATCAGCGATACCTAGCGCCGGTGCCCCTCCTGTGGAGTAGGTAGGCTGGCACAGATTAGTAATTGCACGAGTGGAAATAACGCACTAATAAGGGTTAGTAAATCAACACAATAATCAGTGATAACACGGAAATAAGTAGACACTGTACAGTAGTTATATTAATATGTTATAAAAATTTCGATATTTTCCCACTGTACCTGAGATATTGGCTCTCAAAATCAAAACAGTGATTTTGGCAGTGAACAAGAGGGATTTTTTTTTATTATTCTGCACTTCGTAATAAAACGGATTCCTGCTACTGCTAAGGGCTATTGGAGGCTTTACTTGTGACACAGAAACTCGGTTTACTTCAACACTAGAGTATCATTAGCCCCAGCGGTAGGAATCTGCTTTATTATGAAAGGCAATGGAATCGCTCTTGTTCTTTGCCAAAATCTGTTTCGACTTAGAAGGCAAATATCTAGTGTTGTTACAATACCAAAATTTTCGTTTGACTATGACTATGACTACCACTCGTTTGAGTACAATACCAGGGTAGTCAAATTTGACTATATTGTAGTCAAACCATTTGACTACCATGGCCACCGGTTTGACTACTTTGACTACTTTTTGAGACATAGCAAAATTGACATGTTCAGCGATTTATAAGCTTCAGTCACCAAGTGTCAGTCAAAAATGACTTTGACTTGACTGAGTGCACAAATGTTTACTTTGAAATAAACAGTATAGTTAACTGCTAAAAATTAACCCAGAATTGTTTAATTTTCAAAATTTTCAATGCAAAAAGCATCTTTCGGAAAGACAGCGCAAAAATAGGCAAAAACCCACTTTAGTTTGGTGTAAAATCAAAGTAGTTCTTGATTTTTTCTCTTCTTCTTCTTCTTTGCTCCATAAGAGAGGTATAGTAATTGCACTGTGCTGTATGTCATAATTTTCACCCTGACCAAACTGTTTAATTTGCCTTGCATCAAGCAGAGATTTGCTGACAAACAACCCATACATGTAACAGGTCATCCGCCGATGGGGGAGGGGGTTGGGGGGTTTGGTGTCGGCAAGGGGGCGTCTTAGCCCAAATTTTTGGGAGGGGGTTGGGCAGTAAAAAAGCTCAAAATCGAAAAAATCGCAATTTTTTGGCTAAAATCGCCAAGAATTGCTAATTTGGGCTGGAATACAGCTGAAAATTGCTGTTTTGCAGGCGATTTTCCCATTTTTTGTGTCTCTAATTGTAAAAAATCGCAAGAATTTGCTAAAAAATTTCCTGCCAGATAATCGGAGGGGACTCGGAAAAATCGTCTCGGGGGTCGCCATCCGAGGGGTCTGGCCTGAGTTGGGTAGGGGCAGACTCCCTGTTATATGTATTCTGAAACCTGTTATCAGTTCAAAGTTTTAGAGAAAAGGGTTGTTTGTCTTCTAAAGAGCTAAAAATGAAACGAATTTAAAAAATATTTATTTACGAACCGTAAAAATGTGGAAAATATGCTTGAAAAGCCGCTGCTTATAAGAAAATGTAGTCATAGTCAAACGGTTTGACTACCTGGTCTTCGTTTGACTACGTATTTATGGTAACCAAGGTAGTCAAACTTTGACTTTGACTACCTGTCTGTTTGACTGCGATATCACAAAAAGTATTAACTATGACTTTGACTTTGACTATAGTCATAACAACACTACAAATATCTGAAGAACTAAACTATGAATTAGTGTTGGAAAGTCCGGGGTTAAAAAAATAAGTTCAGGTTCAAGTCAAGTCCAATATCGAAATTTCAGGTTCAAGTCCAGGTTCAAGTCCACCATCTAAAAAACCTGGACAATAGGTTCAGGTTCAAGTCCACTGATAATTTCAAGAATTGTTGAAATTTTGTACTGATCGCAACTTTTTCTGAGTTATTTAAGCCTGTCTACTAGTAATGAAAGACGAAAACCACATTTTATGGGGCAGTAGTTTCGTTTTGTCGCATATTCAGTTTGAAAAATCGGTGTAAAAACAAGAAATCATGAAAATGTTGTGCAATCCAACCGAAAATTTGACAAATTTTGCCTAAATTTTCACTCAAATTTTGAACCTATTGAGTGAGTCCAGTAAAACGAAACAGGTTCAGGTCCGACTGAAATAAAATAGGTTCAGGTTCAGGTTCAAGTCCACAGATTTCAGGTTAAAAACCTATTAATAAGTCCAGGTTCAAGTCGGACTTGCCAACAGTACTATGAATCTCAATAAAAATTGCACTGAAGAATTTATCAGTCTTTCATTCAAACAAGACGGTTCTTCAAAATGAGTGTATAAAACTTTAGATAGTTTGAACATTTTTAAGATCCTCTCAGTTTTAGAGGCAGGGACAGATTTTTTGGAATTTTTTTACAAAATTAGACCGGCAGCAGAGGAAAACGTCAATAAACTTTTATTTGAAGAAAGTGGTCGTGCAATTCTTTTAGATGCAGTTTTCTCTTTCGAACAAGTCTTGCTGATAGTAAGCTCTTCAGATAATTCTTTCAGAGGATTCTCTTGCTGCCGTGTACTCTTTGCATTGTGTAGGCTTTCCAGGAGAATAAATTGTACTGTACTGAACAAATTCTTTCTGACAGAAAACGTTTTGTGTACCTTGTGTGGAAGCTGTTTTCTCTATCAAGAAATTCTGACACTCTAAAGCAGATCTGTCAAAAAAGAAGTTTTCCTTTTAAAAAATCCTCCTGACACTCTTTAAGCAAATCATTCAAATAAGCGCAGATTTCTTTTTCAAGAAATCCTGACACTCTTTAGGCAAATCTTTCAAAAACAGTAATTTTGCCTTCTGACACTGTAGGCAAATCCTTCAAAAAGCCTATTTTTAAAATTGCTGATACTCTTTAGGCAAACTTTCAAAAACAGCAATTTTGCCTTCCATTTCAAGGAATTCTGGCACTCTTTACGAAAATCTGTCAAAAGCAGCTTTCCTTTAGAAAGAATTTTCACACTCATTAGGCAACTCTTTCAAAAACAGCAATTTCCCCTTCCATTCCAAAGAATTCTGATACGCTTTAGGCAAATCCATAAAAAACCAGCTTGCCCTTCCAATTCGAACAATTCTGCCACACTTAGCAGCTTTCCTTCTAGAATTCTGGCACTCTTTATGCAAATCTTTCAAAAAGCAGCTTTCGCTTCCAAAGAATGTTTAGGCAAATCTTTCAAAAAGCAGCTTTCGCTTCCAAAGAATTCTGGTTTGGCACTCTTTAGGCAAATCTTTCAAAAACCAGCTTTCGTTTCCAAAGAATTCTGGCACTCTTTATGCAAATCTTTCAAAAAGCAGCTTTCGCTTCCTAAGAATGTTTAGGCAAATCTTTCAAAAAGCAGCTTTCGCTTCCAAAGAATTCTGACATTCCTTTGGGAAATCTTTCAAAAACAGGAATTTTCCTTTCCAATCGAAATAAATCTGACACTCTTTAGGCAAATCCTTCAAGAAGCAGCTTTCGCTTGCAAAGAATTCTGGCACTCTTTAGGCAAATCTTTCAAAAACAGGAATTTTCCCTTCCAATCCAAAGAATTGTGGCACTCTTTAGGCAAATCTTTCAAAAAGCAGCTTTCGCTTCCAAACAATTCTGGCAACCTTGAGGCAAATCTTCTAGAAAGCAGCTTTCGCTTCAAAAGAATTCTGGCACTATTTAGGCAAATCTTTCAAAGCAGTTTTCCCTTCCAAAGAATACTGGCACTCTTTACGCAAATCTTTCAAAACAGCTTTTGCTTCTAAGGAATTCTGACATTCCTTTGGGAATTTTTTTAAAAACAGGGATTTTCCCTTCCAATCCAGAGAATTCTGTCACTCTTTAGGCAAATCTTTCAAAAACCAGCTTTCGCTTCCAAAAAATTCTGGCACTCTTTAGGCAAATCTTTCAAAAACCAGCTTTTGCTTCCAACAAATTCTGGCACTCTTTAGACAAATCTTTCAAAGAGCAGCTTTCGCTTCCAAAGAATTCTGACACGATTTAGGCAAATCTTTCAAAAACCAGCTTTCGTTTCCAAAGAATTCTGGCACTCTTTAGGCAAATCTTTCAAAAACCAGCTTTCGTTTCCAAAGAATTCTGGCACTCTTTAGGCAAATCTTTCAAAAACCAGCTTTCGTTTCCAAAGAATTCTGGCACTCTTTAGGCAAATCTTTCAAAAACCAGCTTTCGTTTCCAAAGAATTCTGGCACTCTTTAGACAAATCTTTCAGAATGCAGCCTTCCCTTCCAAAGAATTCGTAAACTGTTGTCAGTTTTCGAGCCACGGGATCAGCAGGACTTGGAATTTTCGGGTCAAACTTTCGCAATAGGCACAAAGTTATATTGTTAATAAATCCTGAAAATCTGAGCCAAATTCATAGAGAAATGACTGAGAACGAACTGTTCGAGTAAACTCTCCTTCCTGCTGGAGTGTCTAAGGCTAGCAGCTTTACAACGAGCGAGCCGAACAGCGCCGAGAGCTACTGTTATTTAAATATATTAATATTAAAATAAAACTATTATTAATAGTGCCATTTTAATAGTATTAAATCTATATTAATATTAAAATAGAGGGCCTACTATTATATTAAATTAAATTAAAAATACAAAGAGGGGCTGAATATTAAAATTTATTTTTAATAGTATTTTAATAGCATTTTAATAGTTTGACCTTGTTTGACAATGAAGGAGTTACCTACAATACTAGAATCTAAATCAGAATTTTACCTCAGAAAATGATAAAAATTGAAGGTGTCTGACAGCCCTCTGAATCTCGAATCTTGGAAACTGTGGAACGTTTCTCAGTAATAGGCATGACTGACAAAAGGACCTAAATCTACTCAATAAACTGTGTAACGTCTTTCCTGTTAAAAATGTCTCTATAACTATGCATCAATATTTTCTTTCAAATTTTAATGCCTATGGTTCTGTTCGAATGCAATTTCGAATATCTTAACAGGTCATCTGCGGAAGGGGGACGGGGTTGGTGGGTCTGGCGCCGGCCTGGGGGTCTGAGTCCAAATTTTCGGAGGGGGTTGGGCACTAAAAACCCTCAAAAATTGTAAAAAAGCGCAATTTTTCGTCAAGAACCGCTAATTTGGGCTGAAATACAGCTAAAAAGTGCTGTTTTACAGGCGATTTTGGCAATTTTTGTGTCTGAAATTGCAGAAAATCGCAAAAATTTGCTCAAAAAATTACTTGCCAGAAAAATCGGAATGAGGTCGGAAAAGTTGTCTCGAGGGAGGGGTCCCCATCCGGCCGGCCTAACTCAAGTGGGGGCAGACCCCCAGACTCCTCTGTTACATGCTTAAAACAGACAAAGTCATTTTAAAAAGAATGGTCATGAATTTACAGAGAAAAATGCTTCTAAGTTGGGTCTCTGATTAAATTTTCAACTTACGTATACTAGCAATTTCAAGCCAACGATGTTGTTTCACCAATTCGCTAAAGTGTGTCCAAAACTTTATAAGTTCATTTTAGAATCTACTATTAAAATGCTATTAAAATACTATTAAAATAGTTATTTAATAGTATTAATATTAAATCTAAATTAAAACTAACAGGGGACTATTATATTAATATTAAATTGAAATTAAAATCGGCTAGTTCTATTATATTAATATTAAATTAAAATAAAATTTCACTATTAAAATAACAGTACCGAGAGCATACGTTTTAAGATACAATTGCATCCTACACGCTTAACGAAAAGCTAATCTTATACCGGCAGCCAAGTCAACAAAGATTGAGCTGTATGAGAATGAGTTTGTTGCTGAGCATGATGTATGTAGATTAAACTGATCCACTTTGTTGGTGGGTACAACAGCGTTTGGCTTTCCCTAAGTTGTTCGATTTTGCTGTTTGATTTTCTGTCAATACCTGCTTCATCAGCAGCTATAAGCGTGCATTGAGCTTAACCAGTATTGCTCTGCGTATGAATGGTCATCGGCTAAGTGCTAATAGCTTAGAATCTGAGTTGTTGATTAAAATTAACCGTGATTTGGTCAATCGGCTGTTGATCTTTGTTAGACAATGCACTGTTACACCGGTTGATTGAGAAAACTGTCTGGCTTGTATCCATTTGCTATCCTGCTCTGCTAGTGCTAGCCAGGGTTGTATATTTTTCCGAAAAAAACCTCGGCCTGTTTTTTTCCAGTTTTTTTCCGGTTTTTTTTCCGGTTTTTTTCCTAAATCGCGGAAAAAAACTCCAGCCCAAGTTCTGAGTATCCTAGGCTGGTTTTATGATTCCTAACGCTTTCTAGCGCCTTCCTCAGTCTTGTTAGACCAGAAATACACGTGTTACATTGATATAAATCACGAAACAGGCATGAAACTGTGCCTGACAGGTTCCATAAATAACGCTATATGCAAATTTTCTTACAGCAGTTTGCATTTTTGTTTTTTCATGCCAAATTTGGTCTTTTTTGTTGTTTTTCTAACAGTTTTGAGTCAGTATGGCCTATTATACATAGCAAAAGTCCATTTTTTAAACGAAAAATGACGTAAATTAGCTATTTTTAGCTTGAGTTTTTTTCCGCGATTTATGTTTTTTCGGACCCTTAGGAAAAAACCGGGTTTTTTTTCGAAAAAAAACAGTTTTTTTCCGGTGTTTTTTTCCCACCTCACATCCCTGGTGCTAGCCCCTTTTTGTTGTGGTAGAATTTTTACGTATAAAATTTCACGCTTGAAAAGGACTTGAACCTGAACCTATTGTCCAGGTTTTTTTAAACCGGACTTGACCTGAAATTTTGCACTTGGACTTGACCTGAACCTGAACCTGTTTTCAAAAGCCCGGACTTCCAACAGTACCTGAGAGGGCCGCCTTTTCATTGAAGGGCTTCAGAAGGGGCACTACCTTTTCTGCGATTCTCTACATAATTTGATATTAGATCGCAGATTGCAAATGTGCTTGACTGATAAGCAGCAAGTGCAGTTTTCTCTTTCAAATTTTCAGATTTTCTTGCATAACTATAAATATCGATATCGATCGATATTGAGTTGAAAATGCTATATCGTCGGAACACTAAATCAAACTATTGATGACTTTTTCGCAGCATGCAACTGCTGCGTGAATGCCGCTTTCTATATCCATACCCTACCAACCAATGGCAAGGCAAGGCATAACTACGGTACCTACTACAATTTCCGCTCACACCCTTTGGTCTCTGTGCTTGCTTTTTGGTTTCCAACAATAAACAGACTACTCTACACTGATTTATCTGTTCACCTAGGCGTGTACCTTTACGTGCTGTGCAGCCAGTTCTGCTATTGACAGCATGTGTTTAGTCTCATCAGCATTGCCTGTTGTGGATGCAAGCAGAAACTGATTGAAAAACAGCTTGAGATGGACGTTTTCATTCCAATGAACTGCGATTATGCCGTGACAACGCTGTTTGGTTTTCATACTAGAGAACAGTTGACTTATTCTATGGAATCCTTGCTTAAGTAGTTCGAAGAAACGCTGTAGTTGTTAGCCACAATCATCTTTTCTATTTTACATATACTTAATGTGCTTAATTTAATTACACGTGGCAAGTAAAGTCTGTCTGTCTGTCTGTCTGTCTGTCTGGTCTGTCTGGTCTGTCTGGTCTGTCTGTCTGAACTTTACAGACAAAAATGTGTGAAATTGGACTAACAAAAGTGCTCCCACACATCTATTTTTGCAAAATTGATCAAAAATTTAACTGGAATTAAAACTAGTAAAATATTGACGGTCGTTGTTACCTATATTGTATTTTTACTTTACTGTTATCTCTTAATTTTACTTTTTACTATTATTTTACTACCGTACGCAACCCGGAGTGCTGTTTATAGTACCCGGGGTACTATAAATGGAGACAGATTATTATTCTGAAATGAGCTGTTATAAATACAAACGTGCGAAAAATACAATATTTTTGGTGGTAAACCTTGTTTGTATGAAGAAAAACAGTAGATAATGCAATCATAGAGGTTCCGATATACGTATGTACATAACCTATTTTTACATCAAATCGGTAATTTGAGCAAAGAACTTCACATACTACTGTTAGTTCCCTATAGAGCAGATTTCGCAGGTGCCATTATATAGTACCCGGGTACTATAAACAGCACTATATGGTAGTAAAATACCGCTAGTATTACTAATTTTTGTTTTACTACTGTTTTAGTTGTAAATTAACTACCGGGTAGTCTAAACAGCACTATACATCCCTTTGGGGCAGACCCCACTCTAATTCGAGTAGTTTCGCTGCGGTTCAGTTTTCGGCAATTAAAGGGGAAAAGGCAACCGCAACTCTTCAAACGAAGTTGCTGTGTGGTTCGGTGTTCTTGAGCTCCCACTTTGGTGTGCTGCCGAGAATTGAAAAATATTTGTTTATTGGCCTATTAAATTAAGGGCGAGATCGCAGACAAAGAAAAACACAGTCCCGGCTCTTTACACACGCCATCCCGGCAAGTAGTAGATACTGTACGTTGTTCAATTATCCTCACTATCCGGACGCCGCTAAACTCCTCCCCAGCATGCGGTTGGATGGGCCAATTCTAAAATTTTGAAAACCCAACGACAGGAAAAATTGCGAATCTACCTAGTCTGCGTTCCGCTTTTTCGAGTTTAAACGGTCTGGAGCAAGGGGATACATACAATTAGTTCAATCCAAAGCCGCGCATTGTTCGGGCCAAACTAAGACTGAGATTGATCGCCAAACAGCACAGTTAACTGGAAACGACACTGGTTTTCCGCTGCGAAACGCTTGTTATAACTTAGTTAGTAGTCTACATAGTGCCGACGAAATCGAATTAACCTCTCTAATTTGCTCGTAAATCCCTGTGCACAAACGGCCAACTCTGGTTTTCGCTGGTGCCTTCAATAATAACTATGATTGGGCTGGCACGGTGCTAGTGATTTGCAGTTCATTAAAAGGTAGAGAGCGACTTTTAGCGGCCGTGAGCTCCGCTGTCTTTAGACCATCTGTCGATCCGGCGGCGCCGAAAGCACTTTTGCCGGCGTTAATGGGCGGGCGTTAGCCAATCATCGGACTACAAAGTATCTGAGCCGGCTTTCCAAGTAGGTCTGCGCTTTTTGTCAGCTGTCCACCAATCAATAGCCACGCTGCCAAAGGTAATTTCAAGCGCTGCGATTAGTATTATGAGCCAGAGATTTGGCGGAAATCGATGATTCGCCCCACCACGTATCTTTCTTACGTTGCACTTACAACTTCCGCTAAACGTAATTTTGATTCTAGCGATGAAGGAGAAGAGATGAAAAATCTACTGGTTTGCCTTTTACTTCAGCTGGGCTGCGGTAAGCTAACTGCAAACAGTATTAGCACCTATTGATCGATTCTCAGACCTGATTAACGCTTTAGCTGAGCTGGACTAAATTTAATTACAGCCTAACAGCTATATCGACACTGAATTTAGGTGGGAACGGCCTTATTGCATGCAAAACTAACAGACCCGGCTCAACCCCTTTGCGATATACCTACCCAATGGGCTTAGTTGGCCAAACTATCGGAAAGCAAAAAAATTATGGTAAACATATCGGAAAGTTATTTCAGCCCCCCTCGGGAACACGTTTTCAACCAGTCAGAAACTAAAAATTTGTTGTTTTAGATGTAACTGTTCAGATGACGCTTGTCATATTGAAATGATTCAAACAAAAAATAACTGTCAGTCTATCAGTTTACTGCTTATTTGCAAAAGGTTAAACATAGCCGTCTAGACGTCGAAGCCTCCTAGGACGGCTTTTTTATCCTCCTACAAGCAATGCATAAAGCGCTCACCCACTCACGTACTTTATACACATGATCTGGGCTTGTTTTGAAAACTGTGAACACCGAAGCGAATGACTGACCGAAAACAAACTAAAAGATCAGTGATTCAGATAATTCAGCGCTATTTAGGGGCCCTCTCAGGGATTCCAGATGTTCACTGGATCTACAGAGACCGCGTCAAGGTGACCATACCCTCAGAGAGCAACAGTGTTTCATGCAAATGCACCAAAACCACCAATCTCGAGCTCAAGAATCACCTGGGAACTGCAAACATAGACTATACTCATCTCTTCTCAGAGAGCAGCATGGACCATTTCTGCAGAATCAAAGAGCAGGAAGCCGACTGCGAACTTCAACAGTGTCAGCGCGTGGTTCTCTGGGACTTGGCACAACACTTTTGTCTGTCCTACCGGTCCAAGTTCAGAGAGTTTGTGCCGTGTCTGCGCCAAACACAAAGCACCGTTGACCTGGTTTGTCACCGAAACTGCTGGAAGAACGCCGAAGCTCTGGCCCCTCCGCTCCAACCAGTCAATGACAGCCGGGAAGAGCAGCGTCGATGTTATTACCAGAGATGCTACTTGGACTGTCACAAGCTGATTGTAGAGAGAAGCTGCCAGAACGACGCCCCTGCTCTGTTTCTGGCCGAGTTTGTGTCGAATCAGACCGACATGCTGGATACAATGCTCAGAAATTTGAACAGACCCGCCCTGCCAGTCAACTGCTACAAATTGGTACCGGACAAAATCAACGACAAACTGAGGAGTTGGAGAGAAATGACCATGTCCAGTACGGTTGACGGCTCAGGAGAGAGTACTACTTTGATGCCAACTAAACAAAATGACACTAGTGGCGCCGAACATGTGAGGGTGGTCGATGTGTTCGTTATGATGTTTTTGTTTATTTTCACGATTTAGCAGATTTTTTGTTCACACATTTTTCATATGAGGGTGGTTGATACGTCCGTCAGTTGCATTTGTTGTGTTTCTTTACATGTTTAGCAACAATACTGGTTGAAACTCACGGTGCAATGGTATCTTTTCTAAACTATGTCTATTTAGTTGAGTCGGAGAAATATTTAGCACAACTTGAAGGTGTCAGTTACATATTTCTCCGACCATTATCTATTTATTTATTGGTATAGTTTAAAAATGTATAACGTGCGTTTCTATCTCTATCTTAAAAGCTTTGAAACATCAATTTTTCTTACTGCTTGTGCAAACTCAAGCAATACTTCTTGCCTTTGACAGAATAAAAGTTGACCGACCCACTTTACACTACCTGGTGTCAAAAGAAAAAGAGCTTGCCGACTTAGGGCGTCTAATCTGTCTTCATTACCAACGATCAAGAACTAGTTTAAATCGGATTTACGACCACCAGTTGTGCGTCCTCTCATGAGACTGAGATTTCTAGTACAGAGCGTAGATAGAAATTTTATTTGCGCCGCTCAGCAATCAAGGCTATTTGTCTGTTGCGCAAATTAACCAATCGAGCCTGTTTGCCCCCGAACCATCCTTTGTGGCTGCAAAATAATAAATTGCCGCGTGAGATCGGTCCGATTAAAATCCCACTGCCCCGGCCGGTTGGCCCGATACCTAGTAGAAGACGAATCGATAGAGGAGCGTTCATTCATAGATAAAAATGTCAACTTATGGTCGGCTGCAGTGAGCCGGTGATGCTTCTAGCCAGCCCGGTCATGCCTCACAAGTGGGCCCTCTTCTTATTTATACTGATTCTCTGTCAGGCGTGTAAGCTAACTATTTTATCGCCAAATTGATGGCCTGTCTTCTGCAAACCGAAATTGCTTTTTAGCCGCCCCGGAAGAGCTGGACCCGCTCTGGCACATGTATGGGGACCGCGTCAAGCTCACCACCTTCCTGCCCACCAACCGAACCATACGGGAGTGCAATCTTTGCGAGAAACAGTCGGAAAATGAGCTCGATCTAAAGCTCAACACCTCCCTTATCGATTACTCGCTGTTGTTCGACTCGAAGGCGTTTGAAATCTTCTGCGAGGTGAATGAGAAAGAACGCCGGTGCGAAGAAAAGATTTGTGGCAAGAGCGTACAATGGAGTCTGGGGATTTTCTTTTGCGTGCAGAACAAGCGACGCTTCCGAAAGTACGCGCCGTGCTACGCGGCAACGCAGACGCAAGTGGATCGCAAGTGTCACTCCAGTTGTTGGAAGCGGGCCGTGGCGTTAGATATCGATTTTCCGTTGCCTGAGGGCTTGCAACCGGAGGCGACGAACTTGTTTGAGACAAAGGCCAGAGAATGCGATTATGAAAAGTGTTACTTGGCATGTCAAGCGAAAATTATCAAGTCTTACTGCTCCACAAGCGACCCCATTGCTTTCCTGAGAGAATTCGTTGGAAACAGAACCAAGATTGATTACCAGCATTCGGAGGCCACCTTTGCACCTAACTGTTGGGCCCTTGTTCGACGAAGAAAACCCCAGCATGCAACAGTTAGCTCAGATGAAGCTGGGGAATCTTCTACTGTACAGACTCGGCTAGTTGCTGCAAGTGTGGAGAATTTTCCGAACGGTTGTGCTAGGCTCGGTGCGATTTTGGAATTGGGCCTGATTTCATTGTACACTTTGTTATGCAAATATTTGTGAGCAATCTAGTTTTGCAATAGCGGAATGAAATTTATTCTAACCCTCTAACAGGGCATTGCGATTACCTTCAATTCTCCTCTCAATTAGGTACAATTTGGTTCTAAACCCGAATCCGCTCGATTTCTCATCACTTCTTCAAAGCGGCGTTGAAAGCGGAGATGCGGTTGATAGATTTGCTTCTGAATCGCTCGCAGTAGGTTGTAGCCGAAGCCACTTTGTTGAGACGGGACTGCAGCGGTCAAAACCAAAATCGCCAACACTGCTCTAACGTTCATCTCGCCGCACATACGTTTCTTATTCTTGCCAATACATACATACTAATAGAGCACAGACGGACGCTTTTGTCATAAAATTGTCACCACACGCCATGCAATTATGGTCAATAAGCATCTCAGAATTTCTATTGCGTGCACGTTTTTTGCAGCTCAATATAACGGAACGCTCTACAGAAGTACAGGGTGTGCCAAAAAAAAACAACCCAGCAGATTTTTCGCTGTAGCAACCGCAAATCTCAACCGATTTGAATGAGTCCTTTTTTAAATGAAAGACAAATAAATTCTTGAAAGATTGATGGAACTTTTATTAATGTACTCTGCTTAGTTCCTGAGATATTCACTCTCAAAGTCAAAACAGTGATTTTGGCAGTGAACAAGCGGGAATTTTTCTTTTTCCGCTGCACTTCGTAATAAAACGGATTCCTGCTACTGTTGAGGGCTATTGGAGGCTTTACTGCTCACACAGAAACTCGGTTTACTTCAACAATAAAGTGTCACTAGCCCCCAGCAGTAGGAATCTGCTTTATTATGAAGTGCAACGGAATCGCTCTTGTTCTTTGCCAAAATCTGTTTCGAGTTTGAGGGCAAATATCTCAAGAACTAAGCATTGAATCTCAATAGAAATTGCACCAATCTTTGAAGAATTTATCAATCTTTCATTCAAAAAAGGATTCATTCAAATTGGTTAAGATTCATGGTTGCAAAAGTAAAAAATCTGCTGGGTTGTGTTTATCACTGTTGTTCACTGCCAAAATCTCTGTTTTGACTTTGAGGGCAAATATCTCAGGAACTAAGCAGGCTATCTTAATAAGGGATTCATCGGTCTTTCAAGAATTTATTTATCTTTTATTTAAAAAAAGATTCATTCAAATCGGTTGCGATTTGCGGTTGCTACGGCAAAAAATCTGCTGGGTTGTTTTTTTTTGGCACACCCTGTATTATTCAGTTTGCATTAACCCTCATGATGCATGACTAGGGATGGGCACGTAAATTAATTTTCGTAACGCGTAACGTAAATTAAGCGCCGATTTTTAATTTACGTTACGCTTAACAATTACCGTAATTAAAAAAATCCGGATACGGAAATAAAACGAATACGAAAATTAAAATTTAGCAATACGTAAATTAATTTCCGTACGTGAATTAATTTACGTTCCTAGCGTAAAACAGATTTTTCTGTTCAATCCTGAGCCCACCGCGTGTTTTGTTGTATTATAGGCATATTTTTGGTTACTACTGAAACTTAAATGCCACTTTTAAGGTTAATTTTTCGCTAATTTTTCGCCCTTGTCGCACAGAAGCCCAATCCCACTCTTCGAACTGCTAAACCGGTTAATTTCGGTCAATTTCACGGTCGAAATATCTTGTAGATACGTTTTTGAAGGCTTGAATTTGTCAATAATATGTTATCTCCCTGTATAAGAAAATAGGCAGAAAAGCCAGGCAACTATAAATTCATGTGTAGGTTTGTACTACTGTTGGAAAGTTCAGGGTTGATAAATAGGTTCAGGTTCAAGTCAAAGCCAACATCGAAATTTCAGGTTCAAGTCCATCTTCTAAAAAACCTGGACAATAGGTTCACGATCAAGTCCACCGATATCTCCAAAAACTGTAGATATTTTGCGCTGCTTGCAACTTTTCTGAGCTATAAGCCTTTCTACTGGCAGAAAAACATACATCAGACTTTACAGGGCAGTGTACTTTCGTTTTCTGACAGTTTCAGTTTGAAAATAGGTATAAAAACATGAAATCTTTAAAATTTTGTGCAATGCAACCGAAAATTTTACATAGTTTGCCTAAAAATTGCAGTTGAAATTTGAACCTGTTGAGAAAGTCCAATAAAACGGAACACGTTCAACTCCGGCTGAAATAAAATAGGTTAAGGTTCAGGTTAAAGTCCACAAATTTCAGGTTAAATACCTATTAATAGATCCACGTTCAGTCGGACTTGCCAACAGCACAGCATGTTGTACATTAAAAATGTATTCAAACAGAAAAGTGAAGTTACATAGTTTTCTTCACTACTAATCTTATATGTAAATACTGTCATACGTTTAACCATCAGTGCGGTGTGCGGTAGGTAGACTACAGTCTGTAGTACGTACATAGTTGGCTAGTTGCTGCGCAGTTACAAATCCCTCAACAGCTACAGTAATTCAGCCAAAAAACATACCCACATTTCATTCCTTCCTTTTGGTGTGAAGTTAGATTTCAAAAATACGAATGCAATTCCAATCGAACAAACACACAATTAAAATTTGCATTGCATACAGTTCATTTTATAATTTTTTCCGCGATATTCGATTGCTGCTACCTACTAGCAATTTTTGAAGAAAAACGAAAATTAATTTACGTTTGGCTGGAATCTTATTCGTTACGACGTTACGGAAATTAATTTACGTAACGCGTTACAGCAAGAAATTGGCCGTTTTAATTTCCGTAACACGTTACGATTACGGAAATTAAAATCTGGTTAAACAGAAATAACGTGTACGTAAATTACCGATTTTAATTTACGTTGCCCATCCCTATGCATGACTGGGTCCGTGTCGTGAACAGGACTACCATACAAAACGTGTACCGGGTTTTTCCGTATAAACGCCCCCCAAATAAACGCCCCTGGGCGTTTAATTGGAAAGCCATGGGCGTCTATTCAGATAAAAGATTATGGCCGCAAGCCGAGATAAGGTTTGGAATAAATTGCGATAAAAACTCACTGCGCGCGTTTTTTTTTCGGCCGAAGCAAGCAGACGCAGCTTTCTGCGTGTCTTTGTTAACAAAAATAGTAATAACTCTTACGGGCAGACCGTGCACCAATTGGTGCACGCGACAATTTTTCATCACGCATTTGCCGATCAGCTTCGCACGGGTTCATCACGCAAAGCTGATCAGCTTCGCAAAATTTACACCTCGATCAGCTTCGCATTTGCGTTATGCGGCCAGCGCAGCCATAACTCATTTTCGTCACGCACTTTGTGTCGGCTGTATGCTACAGCGTTGCGCATTAGCTGGTATTTAAAGCGGCGGCCAGTAAAAAATGCGTGATGAAAAACCTCATCACGCATATGCGTGATGACTCTTTCCATCACGCAGCGTTTTCATCGGACAAATTTTTTCAGCTTCGCACGGGTTCATCACGCATTTTCTCGGCCAAAAATTCGAATTGGCTCATCGGACATTTGACGGCCCTGCGCGAGAGGGATATAGTCGTTAATTAACGTGCATGGCAATCAATGGCCGTTGTATTTACCACAAATTCAAACTCCTATAGCTGTCTTTTTAAATACAGTTTGCGAACTTTGCGAAACAGTGAGTTTGAATGTGTCGGCTGCTGTAAGTGGTTGTTATTAAGACTGCACCGTGTTATTAGAATCGCTAGAGAAGCGTAGAAACAAGTCGTACGTACCTTGTCCCTCGTTAGATAAACTTTCCATTCTTATTTGCGTCATATTTACGTGTTTTCCAATTAACCGCCCCTGGGCGTTTATTTAGATTAGAACTGAATCCGTGAAAAGTGCCACAACTAAATAAACGCCCATGGGCGTTTTTACGGAAAAACCCGGTACCAGTACTAAAATCAATCTTTGAATTTATCAGTAGTACCATACCAAACCAAATTCAAAACAGCTCCTTCTATACTATACCATAATGACAAAAATTATTTGATTTTCACCAATTTCTGGGCCAGATTGAATTCCCCCTAAAAACCCCCTAAATTTTTATAACTTTCCCCCTAACCCCCAAATCGAAATTTTGCCCATAAATCGGAAAATTGCCCCCCAAATTTGGGGAGTCCCCCAACCTGGCAACACTTGTGTGCGCCGGTGTTGGTCGTTTGATAAAGACTGCGTCGGCTAGATCGAGAAGACTGTGTAGCCGAGTAGCGCGACAGCAACAAGACCGAACGACAACAACAAACACACAAATAGAACAACTGTAAACCGTTTTTGTGCTGGAATTCGAAAAGCAAAGAAACTGTTTTCAGGTCAGGTGACATGCGCACGGTACAGTGGCGTATCCAGGGGGGGGTGTAGGGTGGGTACCCCCTTTGCGGTGGAAATAGGAAGAGAAAGTCTGTCAAAAATATGCGAAACTAATGAATTATGTACCAAAACTGTCTATTTTGTGCTCAGAATGCCTTATAAATGCGTTTTTGAAGGCCAAATTTTCAAAATTTTCTCGCCCTGGTCGGGCAGAAGCCCAATGACAACGAGGCCATTTTAAACTACTAAAACTTGTAATTTCTGTTAATTTTAAGCACTGAATGTGTTTTCAACGCGTTTTTGAAGGCAAATTTTGCCAAATTTCCTTGCCCTGGTTGGGGAGCGGCCCAAGCAGGCACTTTCAAAATTTTACACCCCCCTTTCCGAAATCCTGGATACGCCACTGGCACGGTACAGTACAGTACATATCTGATGGGAGAATTCGAAGATCGGCCAAACACAAAGTTGCACTATTTACAGCAAATGGATGCAAGGTATGCACAATACCGAACAAATTTAGAAAAAGCGTGCGTAATTATAAAGTGGTATGAAGACTGGGTTTTTGGCAAAAATTTGCATAGCACTCGCAGGCTTAACAGACACAGGTTCAGTCGGACTTGCCAACTGATCGCCAACGCCTTGAACTCATTATCTACAAGTTTTCACTTTTCGGAAAAGCGAAAATCTGCACTTTTGGCGAACAGCTACTGTAGGTGCAATTTTGACTCGCCTGAATTCTACAGTAAGACACTTCCGCAAGGTGGTGCGAAAACACCTATATATGGCAAACCGTGTGCAGAATTGCAGACTGCCAAAATCGGGCCGTCAGCGCAAACTGTGTGCAGAATTTGTAGCAAATTTAGTAAATAGTAAAATTAAAATCCACCGGTTAAGTTGTAATACTAACGTGTGTAGACCTCATAGCCCATTGGTGCAGAGACCGGCCGGAGCAAAAACGCTTCGGTAGTAATATACAGGACACGTCTCCCAGGGGAACAAAGCATAGACAATTTAGACCACAAGGTACATACGTTGTATATATGACCCATGCACCTATCACAATAACACTATAACTAAACTGAATGTTACAAAACTCATAACTTTAATGTTAAATGGCCGACCCCGATTATTGTTAAACGGCCCACCAATTTATCGCTAAAGGGATTATAGCAGCCGGGAGCCGATGGGCAATTTCTAAAGCCGGCCGACCAATTGTTCTACACGCCGAGTTGCGCAAACATGGAGAGTTTGAAATTACACAACTTATCGAAAGTTTGAAATTGTACTGTATGTTCCCGCTCCAAGATAATTGCCTAATTGTCGGTGTCTCCCAACTGTATTTGGCCTCCAACATAATTACATTATCGGTCTCTCACGCAGGTGCTCAATTATTAACAAAACAACGAGTGCTGTAATTACGACCGCCCACTTGCACAACAGTTCTGCGACTAGTGTTTCCGAGTAAATTTATTTTGAAATTAAATAACTATTAAATTGCTTGCTCAGCCTTCAGATGAAAATAACTTGCTACTAATTTGCTTGGCACCTAAATTCGGAAATCTAATTTGATACAAATTTGTTATTTGATATGAATTAAATATAAATTTGCTAAAATCAATACTCAATTCCTGACGAAAGAGTTTAAAACCTGGGTTGTGTCAGTCCAAAATGAGTTGACCTCTCTTTAGATGGCGACAAATGGTCTGCAAATTAGCATTTAATGAGTTGGTATCTTTGCTATAAGCATGAACAAGGTGATCTTTGGACTGAACTTGTTGCTTTGTAGCTAGACTTTGGTTAGTGAAGCTGCCAAACCAAGCAAATTTAAATCAAATTCATATCAAATTTATATCAAATTTCTAGGCCAATTTTACGAAATTTAATATAATTTTAATTTGTTTGACAGTCAACGCGAGAAATTTAAGAGTCGGTCCACGAAAAAATCGAACATTGACGCGAAGACCTCTGTACAGCTCATTTTTCAAAATCACCGCACAGATGTGAAAGTTTCAGCGATTGTAGACCTTGAAAAGAAATGAAAAAGTTTGCCATCCGATTTTCTCTAGCTGCATTTGAACCCAAGTTATGAACCCTCGAAAATCGGGATTTTGGCACTCTCCAGTGTCACCACCCTAACTTTGAACGGCAGCGGTTCACTAGTCTGTGGACCAAATTTTATCAGTTATGGCTCGTTAGAAAGACCATTTCAAGTAGTTCCAAGCACTTCTGTCAGATTTTCAAAAAATTGGTCTGATCTTGTGCAATTCGCCTAAAATTTAGGAGGCCATATCTTAAAATTGAACATGGTATCTCAAAAAGTGACTATCATATTCGGAATCTCCGTTCTTTTGTGCGTCTAACGGTACCAACCATATTTATACCGAGTTGCAATCTGACAGTCAAACGATCAGTTGAATGGAGGGTGGTAGGGCACTTTCAAAATTCGAGTTTTTTGCGCTTTTCGGTCACCCACCATAGCTTGTCTAGCTTTGTCAAGCTGTCATTCACTATTCTGTTGGCCAATTATTACCAGTTATGGCTCATTCGAAAACTAATGTGACGTATTCTATGATGGTTTTGTTGCTGTTCAAAAATTTTTGAGGCATTATGTGCAATTTGTCCTGGACTTTGGTGAGTTGTATCTCAAAAGCGAATTATTTTCGAAGGCAGCTGATAGCAGATTCGGAGTCTCCGTTAGTTTCTGCGTCTATCGGTATCAACCACATTTATTTGGACTTGCACTTCGATAATCAAACGATCAGTTGAAAGTAGGGTGGTCAAACACTTTCAAAAACCATGTTTTTGTAGCTTTTCGGTCAGCCCCCAAAGTTTGTCTAGCTGTCATTCGCCATTCCATCTGAAATATTTCTGACGAATGTTACCATTAGACGCAGAAACGAACGGAGACTCTGAATCTGCTTCCAGCTGCTTTAGCAAATAATTCGCTTTTCAGATACGACTCACCAAAGTCCAGGACAAATTGCACATAATGCCTCAAAAATTTTTGACCAAGTAACAAAACCGTCATAGAATACGTCACATTAGTTTTCAAATGAGCCATAACTGGTAATAATTGGCTGACAGAATAGTGAATGGCAGCTAGACAAAGTTTGGTGGGTGACCAAAAAGCGCAAAAAACTCGATTTTTGAAAGTGTCCGACCACCCTACATTCAACTGATCGTTTGACTGTCAGATTGCAATTCTATATAAAAATGTTTGTACCGTTAGATGTACAAAAGAACGGAGATTCCGAATATTATAGACACTTTTCAAGATACCATGGTCAAGTTTGAGATATGGCCTGTTAAAATTTAGGGCCGATTGCACCAGATCAGTCCAATCTTTTGAAAAACGGGTAAAAGCACTTGACACTACTTAAAATGGCCTTTCTAACGAGCCATAACTGATAACATTTGGTCAACAGACTAGTGAACGGCAGCTGTTCAAAGTTTGGTGGGTGACCGAAAAGCGCAAAAAAACCGGGTTTTTGAGTGTCCGACCACCCTACATTCAACTGATCGTTTGACTGTCAGATTGCAACTCCATATAAATATGGTTGGTACCGTTAGACGCACAGAAGAACGGAGATTCCGAATATGATAGTCACTTTTTGAGATACCATGTTCAATTTTAAGATATAGCCTGTTAGAGTTTATGGCGAATTCCACAAGATCAGACCTATCTTTTGAAAATCTGACAGAAGCGCTTGAAACTACTTTAACTGGTCTTTCTAACGAGCCATAACTGTAAAATTTCGTTCACAGACTAGTGAGCCGCAGCCGTTCAAAGTTAGGGTGGTGCGACTGGAGAGTGCCGACATCCCGATTTTCGAGGGTCCATAACTTGGGTTCAAATGCAGCTAGAGAAAATCGGATGGCAAACTTTTTTATTTCTTTTCATGGTCTTCAATCGCTGAAAGTTTCACATCTGTGCGGTGATTTTGAAAAATCAGCTGTACAGACCAATGTTTGATTTTTTCGTGGACTGACTCTTAAGGTTTTCGGGGCACTAACTACCGCATTCCTAACCCACTTAGGCACCATTTAACCACCTGTTCTTTTGTACCACAGTCAGTTCTCTTACTATACTCAATAAAACTTTGCCTTACTATCTCTCCGAACTACCGTAATCCCTCTCCGGCAGTCCCCCCAGTCACACTACATGCTGCTGCCGATCTTTCCCATGAACACTGCGCTCAGTTTAAAGCACGGATTAGTTGCTTAGTCACCGCAACTAGCCGTAAACAGCTTCAAAAAACATAACATATCTGCTTACATAGTGACAAAACGTAGATACACTCTATAGAAAGTGTTGACACTTTTCGAAATTTTGAGCTCAATTTTTTCGCGCAAATAAAAAATGCCCATGATAATTTTTTTACATTCTTGTACATAGTACAGGTGTTGCTCTATTAGGTCCACTAGATGACGCCTCTAGGTAAGGCACCTGCAAGCGAGAAAAATGGCATCAAATTTGGGGTCTTTTTGACCGATTTTTCGCGAATAATTCGAAAGCGGAGAAAGCAATGGAGTTGAGATTTTATCAAAAGATTGTACAAAGAAAGACACATCTTCTGATGTATGCGCGATTCAATTTGGACCACTGGTTATAAAGTTATGGGCAAAAAACGATTTTTGGAGCAAAAATCACAAAAAATGTCATAACTCTGCTGTACGGAGGAATATGCAAAAACCATCTCGCATGTGGTCGTTTCTACTCTTATACTAACTAAAAAACACCACTTGGTCAAAATCCCTGACATAGCTACATTGTGCTTTACATGTCTTCCAGGCGTTTTACCCTTTTTACGTGCATTGGCTCTTAAGTTGAACAGATCAGCCGCCCTAGCAAGGGGCAAGTCTCTTGTATGATTCAGCAGACGGCATCATCATCGCGTCAGTTAGCTTTGACTTGCATCGCAGTCATGCCATGCCACCGTATCCCCTCAATAAATTCGCGTCGAAAACCGTAAACAATTTAAATGAACAGGGCTTCCGATAGATTATTCCCTTGGTATCTTCATATTCTGAAAGAGAGTACTCGATTTAGTCTTACTGTATGCTTATCTCCATTTTGACCATACCTTGCTGCCTTTGTGCACACAGTTGCTACCTTGCTGTACTAATGTACTCAGTGGGCGACATGTTCATGAGAGAACGGTATGATTTATAGCTCAGACTCTTCAGATTTCTACTATTTGGTAATATTCGCTTCCGTAAGTCCTATTTGGTATTCAGTATTTCGTATTCACCTGATCTGATGCATCAAAACTACTGCTGTTTGTGTATGCACATACATATTTATCAAACACAAAAATACACAAGCGCAGCTCTTCTGGGTTTCCGTGGGGCAATTTTCCGAGGCAATCGAGCACTCGATGTTCCTTCTTTGGCAGAAAGCCATTTTCCCAGCGGTCCGGTTGGTATTGTGCAGCAGGCACCTTTTCAATGCGGCTTCTTGGCAGGGTTGTATATTTTTCCGAAAAAAACCTCGGCCTGTTTTTTTCCAGTTTTTTTCCGGTTTTTTTCCTAAATCGCGGAAAAAACTCCAGCCCAAGTTCTGAGTATCCTAGGCTGGTTTTATGATTCCTAACGCTTTCTAGCGCCTTCCTCAGTTTTGTTAGACCAGAAATACACGTGTTACATTGATATAAATCACGAAACAGGCATGAAACAGTGCCTGACAGGTTCCATAAATAACGCTATATGCAAATTTTCTTACAGCAGTTTGCATTTTTGTTTTTTCATGCCAAATTTGGTCTTTTTTGTTGTTTTTCTAACAGTTTTAAGTCAGTATGGCCTATTATACATAGCAAAAGTCCATTTTTTTAACGAAAAATGACGTAAATTAGCTATTTTTAGCTTGAGTTTTTTTCCGCGATTTATGTTTTTTCCCGACCCTTAGGAAAAAAACCGGTTTTTTTCCGAAAAAAAAACAGTTTTTTTCCGAAAAAAAAAAAACAGTTTTTTTCCGAAAAAAAAAACAGTTTTTTTCCGGTGTTTTTTTCCCACCTCACATCCCTGCTTCTTGGGGCACACGTGGACGATCCTATCGATGTGACCTCTGCCGACACTACTGTTGTTTGGTATTGGATTATCCGTTTGTGTATGTGTATGTGTGTGCATACACATTTACTGTCAAATGTGTATGGTAATTTGTGTATACACATTCAACAAAACAATGTGTATTTTTGTGTATATTTGTGTCTGTGTATTGTACTGAAATGCAAATTGTTTGGTAGATTTCCAATAAGAAATGCTAGAAAAATCAAATCTCTGAATGTCTACTGCTTGAAACCTTGGATAGCTTTGAAGTCGATTTACTTTGGCCATTTCAAGGCTTTATAACCATATCTACTGTTTATTACTGCAGCAAAAACATAGAAATTTTACCCTTACATTCGAAATTTTATCGACTTTTGCTGATCAAATACACATACACAAAAATACACGTTTTGAGTACTATTTGTGTACGGTAATGTGTATCCGAATTTTCAATGTGTATGTGTATGTGTATACACATTGAAAAAACAATGTGTATTTTTGTGTATGGTAAATGTGTATGTGTATACACAAACAACAGTAGCCGACACTACAGATTCGGCTATGTTTGTGGGTACCCGTCAGGTACTGTTATTTTACTATAGTATAGTAAAACAAAAATTAGTAATACTAGTGGTATTTTACTAGTAGTAAAATAATAGTAAAAAGTAAAATTAAGAGCCAATAGTAAAGTAAAAATTAAATTAAATTAACAAAGACCATCAATAGTAAAATGAAACTTTTTCTACTATTTTACTAGTTTTTGGTAAATTCCAGCCAAATTCTTGATCAATTTTGCAATAAAAGATGTGTGGGCGCACTTTTGTCAGTCGCATTTCACACAGTTTTATCTCCAAAGTTCTTGAGAACTTCGTATCATGATCAAATTTAGCAACTATTTAGCACTAACATTAATTATTCATAAGATCTTGGCATCATTGATGCAAAATTTCCCCTAATGACTAGTAAAATCGTAGTAAAATAGTAGTAAAATGAGTAAAATTATTAGTAAAACAAAAATTAGTAAAATCGGAGCTGCTTTGTAGTAAAACAAAACAAAAATTAAATTGAAGAGCTGGATTTGTAGTAAATTTAGTAAATAGTAGTGTTCCGACGATATCAAAATTCGTCGATATTCGATATCGATATCGATATCGATATTTTCAGCTCAATATCGACCGATATCGATATCGATATCGATATTTATAGTTATGCAAGAAAATCTGAAAATTTGAAAGAGCAAACTGCTGTCACTGCTTATCAGTCAAGCACTGATCGGATCAATAAGTAGAGAATCACAGAAAAGGCCTTCTGAAACCTTTCAGTGAAAAAGTTGACCCCTCAGGCCGATACCCCCGCCCTCATTAGGCATAAATGAGCTCAGACAGAGTAGCGTATTTTAACTTGGGTTAATGACAAACATTCCAAAAACCTTTGACTTTAGTAAAAAATCGGAATTTTTTGCTTACCATCTTTTCAAGAAGAAGAAGAAGAAGAAGAAGAAGGTTTACTGGTGTAAAGGGGGCTGGGCCAATCGACTGACTACATACACCCCTACCAATCTGCAATGAAGGCTACTAGAAAATCACTACCAAGATAGAAAGAGAATAAACAAACAACAACAAGTTACACGGAGGCTTTTGTCTTAGCTCTCCTAATGGTGAGTGTGCTGTAATCGATAAACAAATCAGATTGACCATTGTCTCGCATTTCGCGCAATTCAGTTCAATTCAAATACCCATCAGCGGCGGTAACCCCTCGGGATTTAAAAATTTACCGCCCTCAGCCGAAATGCTAGCCCATGTCTGCTTCTGCCCTCCTCCTTCAAGTGTGCGGAGTGAGCTGCTCTTCAGTTTTGATGCAGACGTTTTAGAACTTAAGCGTGCTGTCTGAAAACTGAGAATGCTGAGAAATTGATGTTTCTGACAGCTATCATGCCACCGTTTGGTATTGACCATACCATCGATTTCTGAGTTGTCCAGGAAAAACTGTTTTTTACTGTTTCAGAGAAATAAACTTGGTGTCAGTTTTGTTTTTCCTACTTTTTCTGCACAAAAAATATCGAAAATATCGATACTAAATATCGCGATATCGATATCGATATCGATATTGGAAAAAGGGTCGATATATCGACTTTTCGATATCGATATTGATATATCGTCGGAACACTAGTAAACAGTAAAATAAAAATCCACTAGTAAAATAACAGTACCGTCAGGACGTCCAAGGTGATTCAGTTGTTGCTAGCTCAGTTTGCTCAGTGAACAATGGTCCTGTTCTCTTAGATGTAACTAAATCAACGACAAGTTTTTGGTTCGGAGAAAAAAGATATTTTGCCCTCTGCAGAACCGGCTTTTCCTGATCGAGTTTGTTCCTCTCCATATGTTTCTGGTGTTGAGATGGTCCAGGAGCACAAGCAAGCATTGCATGAAGTTTCCAAAATGTTTTCTTTTGGTGATTCTATGTTGTTTGAGATGGCTAGAAGTGAAGGAGCAGAAAGAGAAAAGATGATGAGGAAAAGGAAGGGGATGATGAGAAGAAAGAAAATGAGAAAGAAAGTGCCATGGATGGAGTAAGATTTTGAGAAGTAAATGGGTGTTAAAGAGAAGAAGGATGATAGGAAGAAGTTGAGAATGAAGAGAAGGAGAATGAGAAGAATGAAGATGAAGAGAAGAGGAGTGAGAATGAAAAGAAGAAAGAGGCAGAGGAGAAGGATTCGTTTGAGGCAGAAGAGAGTGATTCGTTTGAGTATGCTAGAGAAGAGTTCTTGCTAGTTTCACCGATGACAATGAATGAATGAATGGTGTATATACGTGATTTGGATTCTCTCTCTCTCTCTCTCTCTCTCTCTCTCTCTCTCTCTCTCTCTCTCTCTCTCTCTCTCTCTCTCTCTCTCTCTCTCTCTCTCTCTCTCTCTCTCTCTCTCTCTCTCTCGTATTTATTTTTGTGTATGTGTATTAATCAGCAAGAATCGATAAAGAATGCAACAGAATTTGAAGCTTTAGACGTTTTTGCTGTACTAAGAGAGACTAAAAAACCTCATAAAGCCCTTCAATGGCTGTAAGTAACTCAACTTCAAAGCTATACCAATTTTAAAACAGTTGACTTTGAGAGATATGGCTTTCTATAGTATTTCTTTCTCAAAAATCTGGCAAAAAATTTGCATTTTCTGTACGATACACGTACACATAAATACTTTTCTGAATGTGTATACACAAATTACCATACACATTTGCCAGTGATTGTGTATATGTACACATACATATTCTTAAAATCCAATACCAAACAACAGTAATCAAAACTCGCTGCCTAATTTGCTAAAATCAACCTTTCTTAAACCAAATAGCTTATCACAACAAACATCACACCTGAAGAAATACAGTTACAGCTGCTGTGTCAGAGCCTATTCAGTGGGAAACAGTTTCGGTTGATGGTTTCAACTGGCTTGCCATCACTATGTCCAGCTTTCGATTGATCTCTGCCAGTGCTCTTTCAATCTTGGTCACTCGTTCACCAAATTCACTTTCCGGACTGCAGAGCTCAGTTTGTGCTTGGACACTACTAGCTGCGTCGCCCAGCAATGCAATGGCGGCAGGCGCCCTCAGCGTAGTCATGATTGAGCTGGGCCTGAACATGGAGCGCACATTGGCGCCAGTTTTGGTATTCTTACTGAACACGTAGACCAACTGTTTGATAAGGTAGACAATGATGTGAACAACACCAATCACACTGGCCCCTATCCAGAAATCGAACACTCCTCCGACCTCTGCCAGGAAACCCGACCAGCTGTTTCGCTGCTCGACAGTAAACTGAATGTAGCTCTGAAATTGAAATTCACACTGCGCTGAACTTTTTCTGGTCGTTATGTCTCACAGTTTGCTCCCTAGGAATTAATATTCTTGAGCCTGAGAGAGAAGGGCGCTTAATTTGTTGCTTTCTAAACACCAGCATAAACGTTTGTTGACAAGGAGGTTTGGCCAGACATGCAGATGAGCAGTCATTCCATAACTTCCTTCTAACATCACCGATGGCGATGCTAGACGTGACCAGACAAGAGCTCAGTCCGGCTGTATGCTTTTCAAATGAGCAGATGCTACCGATCTTAGTTTCCTCTTCATTAATCGGCATTGCTTTATAAAATTCACTGAGCCGCCCCAGAATAACAGGGTAACACTTGCAAATGCTGAAAAACAACTTTCGAAAACAGTTAGAAGTGCAGGCAAAATCGTGCGAATTGTCGGCTCTGCAGATTCCTTTCAGCTCTTCTGAATACTTGAACGCTCGGTTAGGAATCAGGCACAGTTCGCTGACAAAGCCATAGGTTGACCTAATCCTGTGATCGTCGGCCAAGACCAGCTCTATCTCTGAACTGTTACCTCGCACATGGCTCCAAACATTAATTGTGGAAATAAGGGGATTTATTGGAAAGATGGCTCCAAAGGTTAACAACAGACTGTTATCCCTCACATTGACATAGGCGGATAGAAGTTCCACATTAAATCCTCGTATTGGATACCCCTAAAGACAGAAAAGCTCACAGCTCAAAGATGGTGTCTATGTAAAATTAGAAAATGGCAAGATGCCGGTTACTTTACTGCCCATTTTCACCCTACAGTAGCAAAGTGCATCCCCGAACACTAATTTTTTTGAAGGCAGGCCGGGCATGTAGAAAGCAGAAATTTTAGAAACTAAACTAAAATTAAGCAAAAAAGAAATACGCGCCGTTTATTCTGCCTCAAAATGCCAAGATACAAAGTTTAGTTTAAACGGAGACCTGCATGGCGAACTATTTGGCTGCCCAGCCCGGCCCGGATTTTCAAACGTTTAGGTGGCTGATGCTCGGCATTGGGTATTGTGTTTTGCAGGTATTCTGCACACTCTACAATCTACTTCGGCCCGTCCCGACCAGCCGGGATTCGGGAAAGCTAAAATCGCCGCAAAATCGCAGGAAATCATAATGACAATCAAAAGAGAGCTCAAAAAGGGTTAATGACAACTAAATTAGCATTTTTTACCAAAGTATATTTTAACATGCATTTCGCGAGAAAGTCAGCTTAGGTGACGAAGAGAGGGGGCAAGGGGGTTCATCTCACCGATCCGGCTAAATTTTATGAGCACAAACTAGGCCACGAACGATGACCTTCGGCGCATATTAGAAGAAAAACACCCCCCTAGAACCGGAGCTACACCCCCTCAAAGTTGGCTCGCCAGCCGTTTTTTGGCCAATTTACGGACCTCTAACGACCCAAATTCAAACGTGTGCCGTTTGCGCACTTCTAAACCGACAGCTTTCGCATGCGCACCAATCGATAGCTATTTGAAAATACTTTAAATCCCCCACTCAAGTTTTTCCGTATCTTGCCTGGTTAGCGAGATATTTTCCGAAATGTACCAAAAATGGCGAAAATGCACCCTCCATTTTTTGCAAATATTCGCCCATAACTCAAGCCACGACAGTTTGGGAAGGCTGGAGCTTGCTTCAAAAGTTAGCTCCCGCTTTCCCAAACATAATCCACACAAAATGGTCAAAATCCAATTGTTTGGGCGGGGGGGTTTGGCCCCCTCAAAGGTCTCCGGAAAAATTTCTTTTGCTCAAAATTAATTTTAAAGTAGTCTATTTGATGCAGTTTGAGGCGCTGATTTCAAATATATAAGGTCAGAAATGGATCGGAAGATATTCAAGTCCAAATTTCCGAAATTCAATTCCCGCCTGGAGACCGTATCTTTTGATAGCAAGGCTAAACCGAGTCACGGTGCAGTTTTCTAGACCTATTTTGGGCTGCTGAGTTCAAAACTAACTTCAGTTTTGCGCTACGACCTCTGGTTCCGGAGTTATGGCCATCTGCAAATCAGTACTACAGAAAATTCCAATTTTAGCGGTGTGCAAAAAAATCATTTTTTCATCCAGGCGCAAAATTTTATTTTTGACCAGCTTACCGGATGTAGTTTTTCAAGGTTTTAAGATAAGGTTTCAAGATTGTTTTCCATCCCAAATTAAGGTTTTAGAAGAGCTAAACAGGGTTTCTAGACTTTATAAGCCCTATATTGAGAGTTTGAAAAGCCCTAATTTGGGTTTCTAAAACTGTAATTGTAATTAGGGTTCCTGAGTCCCTAGATAGGGTTCTGGAACCCTAATTTGGGTTTTTGAAACCCTCTAGTTTTGTTTTTCTGAGCCCCTAAATAGGGTTCTGAAACCCTAATTCGGGTTTCTGAAGCCCTAAACTGCCCTGCTGAACACTACACCCTTTGAGAGCTTGAGCTACCATGAGCAGCACTGATGAAGTTGTCATGCACGGTCGTATCAATCCGTAAATGCGATAGCTACAAGATGCTGATGGCACTGTTCAACTACCGAGCTACAAGATTGATCCCCCAACACATGGTCGAGAGAAACAAAACGCAGTTTTTGGAATTGATAGAGATGACTAATACAGAGGAACTTGAACGTTTTGATGGTTTTTTCTCTTTCCCTCATAGCAGGCAAGTCTTCGGACAGCTGTTGGGGGTACGTAGCTGGGTTTTGGCGGGGGTTTTCGGGTCCAAAACAGGGTTTCAGCTCTGTCTAAAGTGGGTTTCAGTGACCTTTTTTGGACTAAAAACCGGTTGGGTTCTGGAATCATATTCAATGCCTCAGAAACCCTAATTAATGTTTTAGAAACCCAAATTACCCCTTCTAAAACCCTAATTTGGGTTTGAAAACATGCTTGAAACCCTATCCTGGATCTTGGCCATGTTTGTATTTGGGTGCCCTCAATTATTGTACTTTTCAACCAAAAATAGGTTTTCAGGGTTCCAGAAACTCCCAGAATTGGGCTGGAGGGTCCCGAAAATCGGGTCTGAGAGCTAAACCCCGCAACTTCGTACTGCCTAGCTTTGCAAGATGAGGTGGAACAGCAAAAACTAGCTGGAAATCACACAAAACATGAAAATCTATCTAACATAACGGCTTTACAAAGACCACAAGCGGTACTAATGGAGAGAGTCCGCTAGCAGGTCATAGCCGATTTAGGTACAAATTTGCCGCGAAAGTTCAAACGGTCATATCTCTTGAAGTAGACATGGTACTGTAAAAATGTAGCCGTTTTTGGATTTGCTAGTTAAATCTACATCTAGGAATGGCCAATGGTTTTCAAAAATTCACGCTACAGCAAAACAATTATGCTAAAACCGCCGATAACATGACCGGATGCGATAATATACGCAAAAAACCGCACTTGATTCCATGAAAAATTAGAAAAACGCGATCTAAAATCATTCGTCTGCGAAGAACTTTTGTATGGCGCACTTGGTACCATTTTTATTTATGGGCGACAAATTTGAATAACTGGCGCTACACGGAAAAATTTATGCTAAAACGACAAAGCATGACCTGATGCGATTATTTACGCAAAAAACCGCACTTAATTTCATGAAGAATTGGAGAAATGCGGGTTCAAAACAGCCGCGTGGGTTAAATCGCGTAAATTAGTGTTTATAACTTGGTCGCCGTCCCAGCGGTGGCTGATTTTCAATGGCGCGTGTTACGAAGGTGCAACCAAATTGATTGTTTAAAATCTACTATAAAGATGTGAATATTCGTCGCACAGCTAAATTAATGCGAAAAAGTATGGTTGGAATTGTTGGGTACAATAAAAGCCAGAAATGGCAAAAATTAAGGGTTGCAGAAACTTCAACACCGTTTGTGGGGTTAACGACAAAAGCAGAGAGCCAATTCTTATATCAGTCGAAAGCCTGAAGTCTACTGTATACGGAACCGATTGAACATCTTTCGCCGAATTCGTCGTTTTTTCACAAGAACGAGAAACATGAAAAAAATCCACGAAAAAGCCGATTTTCAGTAGTTAAGGAAGAATCAAATTTGTGGGGACCATGCCAAAGTGCGAAAAGAAAAAAAGCGGTGCTATATAGGTAACGAGTTGCGGTGATTTTAAAACCGGTTGAACAAAATTTGAATCAAGTCTCCTTTTAGCAGAAAATAGACATTGAAAAACGACGAATTCAGTTTTCGAGAGGAAAATGCTCTTTAACGGCCGAATTATGATTCAATATGCATCTTATTCGATAGCTCACACTCTGTTTCATATAAATACATCACATCCTCCTATCAATAACGGAACACAAAAAAGCATTTGCGCTTGAAGTTGCAAAAACCGTTTTGGACCACTTTTTGGCTGTGTTTTTGTATTTTCTATTCCGCGCCGCGCGCACGTGCTTTGGCCATCCCTACTACATCTAGTAGGACAGAACTGAAGCAGCAATAGCGGCTCAAATCGACACAGTCGGTTTGTCAGGCCAAGGCAGAGTGAGAGCTGTAGTGCAGATTTGCAGGGAAACTTTGAACGGCCATATCTCGAGAAGCAGGCCTTCTAGAGCAAAATTGAAGTCATTTTTGGAATCAGTGGGAAAACCATGTGTTGGGGGATCAATCTTGTAGCTCGGTAGTTGAACAGTGCCATCAGCATCTTGTAGCTATCGCATTTACGGATTGATATGACCGTGCATGACAACTTCATCAGTGCTGCTCATGGTAGCTCAAGCTCTCAAAGGGTGTAGTGTTCAGCAGGGCAGTTTAGGGCTTCAGAAACCCGAATTAGGGTTTCAGAACCCTATTTAGGGGCTCAGAAAAACAAAACTAGAGGGTTTCAAAAACCCAAATTAGGGTTCCAGAACCCTATCTAGGGACTCAGGAACCCTAATTACAATTACAGTTTTAGAAACCCAAATTGGGGCTTTTCAAACTCTCAATATAGGGCTTATAAAGTCTAGAAACCCTGTTTAGCTCTTCTAAAACCTTAATTTGGGATGGAAAACAATCTTGAAACCTTATCTTAAAACCTTGAAAAACTACATCCGGTAAGCTGGTCAAAAATAAAATTTTGCGCCTGGATAAAAAAATGATTTTTTTGCGCACCGCTAAAATTGGAATTTTCTGTAGTACTGATTTGCAGATGGCCATAACTCCGGAACCAGGTCGTAGCGCAAAACTGAAGTTAGTTTTGAACTCAGCAGCCCAAAATAGGTCTAGAAAACTGCACCGTGACTCGGTTTAGGCTTGCTATCAAAAGATACGGTCTCCAGGCGGGAATTGAATTTCGGAAATTTGGACTTGAATATCTTCCGATCCAGGCTGAGTCTAGCCAAACGGACTTTATATTTGAAATCAGCGCCTCAAACTCTATCAAATAGACTACTTTAAAATTAATTTTGAGCAAAAAAAATTTTTCCGGAGACCATTGAGGGGGCCAAACCCCCCCCCCGCTCCCCCATTGGATTTTGACCATTTTGTGTGGATTATGTTTGGGAAAGCGGGAGCTAACTTTTGAAGCAAGCTCCAGCCTTCCCAAACTGTCGTGGCTTGAGTTATGGGCGAATATTTGCAAAAAATGGAGGGTGCATTTTCGCCATTTTTGGTACATTTCGGAAAATATCTCGCTAACCAGGCAAGATACGGAAAAACTTGAGTGGGGGATTTAAAGTATTTTCAAATAGCTATCCATTGGTGTGCATGCGAAAGCTGTCGGTTTAGAAGTGCGCAAACGGCACACGTTTGAATTTGGATCGTTAGAGGTCTGAAAATTGGCCAAAAAACGGCTGGCGAGCCAACTTTGAGGGGGTGTAGCTCCGGTTCTAGGGGGGTGTTTTTCTTCTAATATGCGCCGAAGGTCATCGTTCGTGGTCTAGTTTGTGCTCATAAAATTTTAGCCCGATCGGTGAGATGAACCCCCTTGCCCCCCGTAAGCTGACTTTCTCGCGAAATGCATGTTAATTTGGTTGAAAATTTAGGCAATGCCCTACACAAGAATCAATCATTCCTGAGGGAACACTACAACAATGGAAAGTACCCTAAGTAACGGTAAGACCCCTCCATACTCAATCATTGTGTCAACGAAACAGCAGGTATATAATGGCGGCCATTTGAAATTACGCATTACGAAAAACTTGAAAAAATGGCTAAACGGTCGTTTTTATGGAAGCAATGAGCTGTGTGCTTTTTGAAACCTCTTTTGTGAAACCAGACATGACCAGGCAACGTTTCTTCACTAGTTCCATTGTTAATTTGTGGATGAAATCCTTAGCTGTTATATTTTGGAGGCGGTCAAGCCGCTTTGATATGTTCTGTGCCAGTTCTGAGCCATCCTTGCTGAGAAACATATATGATGGAGCGCTGTGAACCTAAACAAAAGGTCGATTGCCACAAGCCAAATACAGGGTCTGGTAAAAAAGATGCCAGCAGCTGTTTTACTGTAGCAACCACAAATCTCAGCTACTCTTTGTTTGAGTATGGGATTTTCAGGAATCGGTTCGGTATTTATTCGGTGTTTGCTGAAAATGTTTTACAAAGTCAAAACACTGAATTTCCCATTTACAAGGCTATGGAATTACTCATTTCCAAGGTCAGAGGCTAGAAAATTCATCAAAAGCAATGGGATTTACAGTTTTTTTAGCAATTTTTTGAAACTATTTTTAGTATTACTGGAATGAAACTCGTTGCTATAAATAATTTTGGCTAAGAGAAATGCTTCCATTGTACTGCAATTTTAAGGCCTGGTACAAAACTAAAAAATTGATTATTGATTGATTATTATCAAATTATAAATAATAATTAATTACATGAGTAGAATTCTGGTATGGTAGGCATCCCTGGCAGAACTGGATAGAAATCTCTCCTAACTACTAACACTTTTACTTTTGTTTAACGATTTGCTACTCCGCACTAAAGAGTCTATCTTTTGTCTTGAGGCAGAAATTAGTTTAAGTGGACTTACTAAACTCAAAAGAATAAAAATTGTGCTGCGCGACCAGCGTTGCTCAAAGAAGTTGGGTGATTGAAATTGGCGCCAGAACTCAGCCTCAATGAAGTTCTCGGCAGTTTCAGTTTCGGCAGCTGTCCAGTGACGGTCGAAAATGCTTGATATACTTTCATTGACAACAGTCGAGTAGCTGCGAACAAAGTCAAGGTAAAGTTCACGTCCACTCATCCTCACAGAAACGTGGAATTCGTATTTGTAGTCGTCGAAACGGGAGTAGTTCTTTGCAATAGTCTCCGCTGTCACAATCGTTGGCTTGGTGAAACTTTCTGATATAATTGTGGATGTGTCTCTAACAGTGAGAACAATGAACACCACTAACACCACATACCAGGCAACAACCTCCCATGTAAACTTAGCCGTGTTGATAAGTGAGAACCCAGAAATAGGGGTGCTTCCATAGAATTTATTCCTTCGCAGCCAGTTTAGCACTGGGTCTAGACGTTCTGCAGCCCGCTCACTGGGGTTTTCCTGTTCGTTTTCCATTCTCTCTCTCCCCAAACCAAACTGATACCGTCAGCTGGAGCTCTTTACAGCTTGAAAAGTTTAGTTACGGTAGTCTTTTGCGTTTTCTTTCATTTCACGCTTCATTTGCAGTTGACTACTGTTGTTTGTGTATACAGATACACATTTCCCATACACAAAAATACACATTGTTTTTTTCAATGTGTAGTGTATACACATACACATACACACTGAAAATTGCGATTACCAAAAATGACCATACACAAACAGTACTCAAAATGTGTATTTTTGTGTATCTGTATTTGATCAGGAAAATTCGACAAAGCACATGACAGAATTCAAAACTTTTTATGTTTTTGCTGTACTAAGAGTTGAGTGAGCAGGTAGATTTCCTCACAAAGCCTAAACATGGCCCTAATTAACTCAATTTTAAAGATATCCTAGTTTTGAAACAGGTGACTGTGATAGGTCTGATTTTCCAGTTTCTCACTCAAAGTCAGGCCAAAAATTTGCATTTTCAGTACAATACACACACACACATAAATACACGAAAATACGCATTTTTCGGAGAGTGTATACACAATTTACCATACACATTCTGAAAATCCAATACCAAACAACAGTACAGCACAGCTGTCTAATTTACTTACAGTATTTGCTCTAATTAACCTGTGGTCGATTTATTTTTTCAACTGGTTTCTACACTGTCGGTGTATTGGAGGGTCTCGGTTTATTGTTTCGTACCAAGTCTAGCCATTAATTTCAGGCTTTTCGCAGGTTTATCAGAGCTTGTCGGTTTATTGGAGGGACTCGATTTATTCGAGCAAATAAGGTACAGTATGTCTGGTCAGCCGCAAAAGAAACCACTGTCCAAAAAGTAGCCCCAGTTGACGGTACAGAAGAGTTAAGACAAGTAATGGCGCGTCGTCTTGTGTAGTAAATAAGACACACACACACACACAAACTGGTTCGCTATGGAAAATTATAGTTCGACTGTTATATGCAATTCTCGCCTGTTGCTGTTAAACTGTTGTTTGACTTTACATGGATGATTTAAACACTGCATCCAGATCCAAGATCAATTCTTCTCTCTAAAATGCTTAGGGCTCAAATACAGCTAAAATAGCTTTGGAGATTTTAGCAAATTACTTCTCTCATTTCTCTCAAATTTCTTCCGAAATTGGAAAAAGTTGGTTCTAAAATCGGACGGTGGGTGAAAGACCAACATGCCCAGATTCAACCAGCTACAGGCAGACATCATACATGTAACAACCCAGGGATGGATATTGTTCCGAAAAAACCTCGGCCTGTTTTTTTCCAGTTTTTTTCCGTTTGTCCCGTTGTTGGCTCAGTGGGTAGCTCGCTGCCTCTGAGTCACGGCGGCCCCTGCATCGTTAGCGGTTGTAGTGGGTTCGAAACCAAAACAAAAAGATGACACAATAATCTCCATGCACCGTCGGTTGAACACGTTCGACGATTATGTCCGGCGAGGCTGGTTGTGCAACTTCGAACCGGCTGGCTAGCGCGAGACGGTCATAATCGGGGGTGGCTTAGGTCGACCATACGGCTAACCATATTTGACAAAACGGCGGCATGAGGGCGTGCAATTTTCAGCAGTTGCGTAATTTTACGCTGGTCATTTTTGCTGGGACATAATTGGCGGCGGCGCTGACCTGGCCGTGACCGCTGGCCGGGCGCGCCGGGCGGCCGGCCGCGGCTCCTCGGCACCGCCTCCCAACGCCCCCTTACTACTGGTGTAGTCAAAAACTTCGAAGTTTTTAAGCGGGTTGTTGGCCGAATTTCGCTGAACTTTTTAAGGGGGTGGGTGCAAAATATTGCTCTCTTTTTAGTTTCGAAGTTTATTTATGGACGGCCCTTAGTCATTAGTTTTATCCCAGTCGGACCATGAATTGCCATGCTATCGTATCTACTCAATATTCGCGTCGAAAACAGAATTTGCTTTAAACGGAAGCAGGGCTTCCGATAGATTCTGTTCGTATAGACAGACCGCAGAAAGAGTGAGGAAAGATTTATTTGACACTGACTAATTGCAGGTCCCTAGAGCGATTGTCCCGTTTGCATTTAGCTTTCTGTCTTTCTCTCTGTTCAATTTGTTCAGGCTCAGCCAGACTGACTAGTAAAAGCATATGATGTCGCACACTGGGACACATTAACAGACACACGTACGGGTTGCACCACATCAGTATGTCTCTTGACCAGGACCACACACCAATTAGCACTGTCATCCAAACTGAGTCTAAAACAACGTGTTGTTTACATAAGCTTGACACGCTTGATTCGTTTACATTGCAATTGACTTTGTTTACGTAATTCTGGCACACGGCATTGTTTGATTAAGCAGGCAAACTGGTTTTTCTTACATAACCTAACTACACTCGACTATTTTCGATAGGTCCTCTAAACAGACTAATTGATTTTAGTTACGTTTAGTATTAGTTTAATAACCGGATAGTTTGCGCGCTGTAAAAACTAATGCGTTTTTTGCTATTGATCGAGTACACCGAACCCATACCGAAAAATGGGTATTTTCGTGAATATACCGGAGAGTGCTGCATAGGGTACCCCTCCAGATAGCGTACCCGGGGTACACTAACTGGCACTTAGCCCTTTGCAACCCACCGATTTCTCGACATGTCGAGAAATCACTTGCTTGGCCATGTCGAGAAAAGTTGTTGCATGTCTAGAAAACAATTCCGCATGTCAAGAGAAAAAAGTTTCTCGGCATGGTTCTCGCCATTCTTAGCTCTTGGGCATGTGCCAAAATCGGTGCAGGCATTTGGCGCGCATTTCGCGCTGTGCACTGATTGGTCGATGCGCCTCTGAGCAGTTTAAAGGCAATCGACGGCCGTGGACTGCGTACGAGTGCCTGCACTATCTTCCACGTGTAACGGAGCACCGATTTTACTGATTGTAGTGTCATTCGGACCGAATCCAGAACTTTACTGCTCTGTTCTCCTATGCATTCTCCTATACACTTTCTTTTGTCTCCTGTGTTCGGTTTTCTGCCTCCTAAAGGCACGTCTGTTTTTGCTGGAACTTCTTTTAGAGTGTGGGCCTGCTACTTTAGGGGCAGCTTTACGTGCTGAATCTCTCTATGTACTGCTTAGTGAGTGCGCGCGCACCGGAGGCACCTGATGTCAAATCTACTGCGATTTGACTTTGCGTTTCGTATTATTGCGTATTTGCCTTGCCTCAAGTTTGCTAATTTGGTTGATTTTCTTTTGTATCTCGTTCACTTTTACAGTATTTCTGTTCCGTTGTGTTACGGTGGTTTGTGCAACGTCGATCGTGTGGCAACTGCAAAGTTGCTATTTGGCCCGGAGCAGAGTTAGTGAGGAGTCTGTCGTGTGTGTCAGTGATGTGGGTTGGCTAGGAGTGAGCGAGCGGCCGGTCGGGTCCAGTGGCAAGGCCCAGCTTGAGTGCCAGTAAGGACCGGCCGGAAGAGAGAGGCAGGAGAAGAAGAAAAGAGCCAGGCCACTATATCGTTTGTGTTTTTGTTTTGCCAATAAAATGTGCATCGCCATCTTGTTTGGGGCCTGGCTAGTAGTTTATCTAGTTTTCGCTGCGCTTAGTACACAGCTAATATTCGTATTTAGCTCCTCAGGTCGTCGCCTTTCAATTCTACATTTGGTGTCCAGTAAAGCCTGTCCCAGAACGTTCCTGCGCCTGAGAGGGCAAGATGAGGGTTTGTGTTGTCTCGCCAGCCAAGAGCGCTTTCTCGTGGCAGGTTGGTTGCTCTCCCATAGCAAGGTGAGCTTCGGGTATCAGACTCGTCTTCGTGCCTTTGCGGCTAAACTCGTCCCTGGTTGGGAGGGTGTCTGACGCCATTTTCGGCCTACTGTATGTAGCAGGTCGTTGCTAAACCGTCCTGTCAGGCCTCAGTGTATGGGCACTAGGTCCTTTGTTACGTTCTGTCTGGAATTCGCTAAAAGCCCACATCTTTCTCTCTATTTCTTTTCTGTGCCGGTGTTGCCAAAACCTAAGCACGGCTGTGTACTAAGCGCTTTCGTACCTACTTTCACGACGCAAAATTATCAATGCTTTTGTACTACAATGCTCCACCTTGCCAGGTTTGCCGATCGTCGTTCAGATCGTGCTGTTTGCCGCTTTGCAGCTCAGTCTGCGGCTATTTAGACAGTGTACTTTCTGTCGTTCAGTATCTCCTGCCCCAGACTTAGCTATCTCGGGTTATGGAGCGTTTGCGTCGCAAGTTGTTTCGATCAGAGGTACTCTGTACCCTTTGCGGTGTTGCACCTGCAGTGGCGACGCTTGTATAACTGCTTTCAAGGCAGTTTGTGTTTAGCGCTCGGCAATTCGAGTCGATTGCGCTTTTGCGGCTGTATGGCTCAGTTTAGCCTCAATTTGAAGCCGTCTGTCAGCCGATGATGGTCTATGCGCCTATGACAGTGCTGCCTTTCGTGTGGCTTTTGCAGCTATACTTGGTGCTGTTTGGGGCTCACTTGGAGCCAGTTTTGCGGCCTTTGAGCTCTCAAGATGTGTTTGCAGCTGTCTAGGTCGCTTTTGGTCTTTTCGTATCTGTCTATTTTTACCTGGCTTGGGCTGGTGGATTGCAGTTTTGTCAAAAACGTTGGTATTCAGTTTTTCGAAAAAGGCTATTTTTGTTTTGGCACCTGTAGAAAAGGGCAGTTTTTTAACAGGCCCAGTCCAGTTAGTGTTGTCTCGTAAAGCGCAGCCCTTACACTTCTCCTTTCGCTACTACAGCCGGTCATAACAAACTGGTTTGTAGGGTTCGGTCGGCCCTTCTAAATCAAGCAGCGGGCCCAGTCTCGTGCATAGTTTTGTGTGGCTCTGTGCACATTTCGATGCTCTATAGTAGTGCAGTGCCAGAGCCGACCCTAGGCCAGTTAGTGCCAACTGGGTTCGTGTCGTGTTTGTTAGTTTGGGCAATGGCAGGTTTGTGGTTTGCGCAGAATGGGTTTGTTTCGTTTGTCTATTGCCTAAGTTGCCCTATTTGGCCACCTTGCAGTATTTCGACCAAACTGTGTCTATACAGTCGCTAAAACTCGGAATTAGCAGCAAGCAAGCTGTGGCAAGCTCGTTTATCGTGTTTGGTGCCAAAACGCGTTAATTGCGTCTTTTTGCAGGGGATAGTTCAAAAGAATCTTGAATGCATTTCGTCTTTTTGTTGTATGAAAACCCCTCTGCTTTATACTGTCTCTCAATCGAATAGAATCTCATTAGAATCTCTCTCTCTCTCAATGATGTAGCTAACCTGTTTTAGAACTGAGAGTCCTGGATCGACTACTCGTTTGTGGCAGTTTTTCCCTTGCCTTTCGAGCTGTAGCGGGCAATCAGGGAGGGTTTTTTCTGCCAGACTGCTTGGTATACTGTATGTACAGGGCTTTTCAGGTATTCGTATAGCTAGTCGGATGCATGTTCTTTGTTTCAGACCACTTGCTGTGTTGTGTGTCTGACGTACGTTTAGCGGCCAAGAAGACCAGTTCGTTTGTTTTGCTCTTGTTCGGAGTGTCAAATCTACTGCGATTTGATTTTGCGTTTCATATTATTGCGTATTTGCCTTGCCTCAAGTTTGCTAATTTGGTTGATTTTCTTTTGTATCTCGTTCACTTTTACAGTACTTCTGTTCCGTTGTGTTACGGTGGTTTGTGCAAAGTCGATCGTGTGGCAACTGCAAAGTTGCTATTTGGCCCGGAGCAGAGTTAGTGAGGAGTCTGTCGTGTGTGTCAGTGATGTGGGTTGGCTAGGAGTGAGCGAGCGGCCGGTCGGGTCCAGTGGCAAGGCCCAGCTTGAGTGCCAGTAAGGACCGGCCGGAAGAGAGAGGCAGGAGAAGAAGAAAAGAGCCAGGCCACTATATCGTTTGTGTTTTTGTTTTGCCAATAAAATGTGCATCGCCATCGTGTTTGGGGCCTGGCTAGAAGTTTATCCAGTTTTCGCTGCACTTAGTACACAACTAATATTCGTATTTAGCCCCTCAGGTCGTCGCCTTTCAATTCTACACCTGATGTGTCTAGGCCTGCGTGGCATGCTGTGTTGTGTTAGTTGGTCGACCGTCTCTGTGTGCGTGTATTGATCTGTAGCAAATTCAATGGCGTGATCCATTTGTGCATAGGACCATGTGATCAATCGATAGCCAGCAATGGCCATCCATGGTTCTCTCTGATGAGGGCCATTTTCCGTAGTAAAACTCCAAAACACCCCCCACGGAAATGACCTTTTCTCTGGGGGGTGAGCAAACTCAGACCCGTGCTATGCAGCGTTCGAAAGCTCACATCATGGGCTTTCAGAATCTGCAATAAAATTTATGGCGTTTTCTGTTGTTTCAAAAATAATCGATCGCGAGGTATCCATTAATCACGATTTTGTCAGTTTTCAGCAGCCAAATAGAATGGTTTGGCATGAAATTTTAATGAGCATACTAGGTTTTCTGACACGGCAAATTCAATGGCGTGATCCATTTGTGCATAGGATCATGTGTGTCAGTGGATCTTTCCGCCAAAAACAAAATTGATGCACAAAATGGAAAAATGGGCAAAAACAAGCATTAGTTTGGTTGATTTTGCAATTTAACCATGCAGTACACCTAGAAAACAAAATTAGACAATTTGTTTTAAGACGTGCGAGCCCTGTGATGCGCAGCTTGGCTGAAACAACGATAAACAGTTTGTTTTCGGCGCTCACAGCCGCAACGCGCACAAACGCCGAAAACAATCAGCTTACCGAGCTCAAACTGCTCATCAATGCAGGTTACGGTATCTGGAGTGGCGTAGCTGATTTTTCATACACCACCCGTTACCCCCAGCCGGAAAACGGCAATTCGGTTTCTTCGAGCCGTTCGCACCGGAAGGGAACTCTGTGGGCGCTGAAAGTGCATGCAATTGGCAGACTCGGTACGCGTATTAGAAAACTAGTAGAACAGCGCGGAAATCAAATGCAATAGTGAAACTTCGTTGTCATAATTTACGCAACATGTTTAGCTATCATTTACTCGGTTAATCCTTACAGTCAGGCACTCAGCGCTGTTTATGGTACTGGTACCATATATGGTGCCGATAGCATCTCATGGTACCACCACAGACCACAAATGTGGGTGTACCATATACGGTACCACTACATACCGTAGGTACTGGACCGTTATGATTACAGTGTGAACTGGTATTGATTGGGGCGTTTTCCAGGTATTGGGTTTTGGGGTTTTTGCCCCAATACCCAATACTAATTTGGACAGGTAAAAATCGAAAAAACCGATCGATGTAAACCTGAAAAATTGACCTAACACAGATCGATGCTTAGGGTTCGGGAAAGCTGTTTTTAGCGTTAATCAACTAAAGGTTACTAGACTTTCCTAAAGTGTCCCCTTTTCTAACTACTAAACCAGTAATTAAATTAACCTCTTGCAACAAACCTACGCCATATGGCGTAGGAGTCCATCCTATCGGGAATGGCCAACCCGACATGATAAAAATTAAAGACACCTGTCGGTGGAAGCGCGCAGATATCGGGTGAAACCCTGTCGGCTGTAGTTCAGCCGACAGCATAACCTATCGGTTCAAGCATTCCCCCGTCGTTCTTCGGTGCTTCTATCCTGTCGGGCAGTGAGATTCGCAAATTAAAATGAAAATGAGAGTGCAATTTGTGAAATTTCGTTTGCGCAGGAAAAAGGTTACTTTTGTACTGTCACTGTGTGTGTGATTAGCAATCATTGGGAATGAATAGAATAGAGCACTCACACAATTTTTTTTGAATAGCAATTCGCTGACAACAGAATCTTTGAAGCTACATCCATAAGTCGATGCACTTTTTGGACCGGAATTTTCGGCCCAGACCACTTTTTTGGTGAAATTAAGCTAAACCTGTCAGAAAAATCAAGAAACAGTGATGATCTATGCGATGCGATCAATTGTTCCCAATCGAACTTTGGTGGCGGCGGCACCATTGATTTTTACTGTGTATAACTGTGAAAGCAGTCACTCCTCACATCCACATCCCATACATGACTCTGGGGACTTACACACACCTTCCCTCTCTCCCGTCAGAACCCTCTCGCTGGAAATTCTGGCGATTTTTTGAGAAAAATCGGCAATTTTACAGTGATTTAGCGTTTAGCGTTTTTGTCTATTTTAGGAAGTCGACCTACTTGTCCGTCACAACTCATATTCTCCAGATTTTTCTGCCCCAATACCTAATTCTTTCTCACCTGAGTAAAACAATCGTATTTCATCAAAGAGGAGGCACATTGTTTAGCATTAGAAATAGCAAAAATTATAGTTTTTATTTTGAAAAAGAGAAAAAAAGCAAATTAGGGGTGTACTCCTCAAGAAACTTGCCACAAAAGAAATTAACATTAGAATCTATTTTTAGTTTAGTATCTAGGTTTTTAGTTGATTGGCGCAAAACAGTTTCCTAGTTAAAACTAATTTTAGATCTAACCTTTAAAAATTAAAATTATAAAGCATTTCAAAAGGTCCCAATCAGTATTGGGTAATGGGGCAGAAAACCCGCAGATTTTCCATTTCTATCAAATTCTCCGTGTATAGAAAGCAGCGAAGAAAGCTGTAGCCTTCTCCAACCAAAACCATTAGATTAGATACAAACTAAATCTTGTGTTATCTGCGTACCAGCAAACGTTTAGCTATGCTTGTGCTTAGCTCTGACGGACAAAGGCCAGCTTATAAAAAACGTAGAGAGCTGCCAGCTGTAGCGATTTTTGGCGCTTGCACCAATTTTAAACAGGCTGGCCTGGCGCTGGAGATATGGTGGGGATCACATTAAGCTGCTCTTCGTAGATATTATTTGGGTTCTTGAATATATGGCGTTTTTTCATTTTGATATCAGCAAAATTTAAACAGCAATTTCGAAGCAACAAAAGCTCAAATCGTTGTGCAATCTAAACATCCTAATAGGCAATGGCGCAATGATTCAAATGATATAAGTAGCTCAATTATTCTCGCAAAGATACAGTAAAATGCTTACAGCAGAGGAACGTTTTATCTCTACCTTTTATTTTATTTCTATTTTATTATTTCTCTCTATCACTGATCCCACCGGGGGGAGAAAACCGATAGGATAGGTACATTGTATGCTATCGGCTGAACAGATTCCCCACCCTATCGGCTGAATTGAAAAATCCTTCACCCGACACCTATCGGGTTTTGTTCCCCGTCCAATTGCCCCGATACCATATCCTATCGGCTGAAGCCTCTTCCACCGATAGGCAAAAATGACGGTATGTTGCAGGAGGTTAAAAATGGTGACATATAAAATAAACACTTTTAGTACATAACTCATTAGTTTCTCTTATTTTTGACAGAGTTTTTCTTCCTAACTCCGCCGCAAAGGGGGTGTACCCACCCTACACACCCTGGATACGCGACTGGATTATGTTATCATTATCACCTGCTGTACGTACATCATTTCAGTACATACATTTCCATACAGACAGTGGCTAATATTATTCTTTTATTATATAATTAGAAATTGCGTAACTTCGCTACTAAAATAGTGAAAGCATTGACCATAAAAACAACGATGTATTCAGCCGGTATCATACACCAGTATAGGAGGGGTGATGTTGTGTAGTAGATTTTGTAGTATTGATGCGAGTCGAAGGATTATTGTCTGTATTGTTTCACACTCGTTTGGTTGTGTTTTTACTATTCATAAACCCCTACTAAAGTTGTGTTGTGTGAGCTGACAGCAACCTCAACCCAGAATACATTCACTTGGGGACTGTCGTAATTGCGAATTGGTTTTCATGCTCCTATTCTTTAGTACGTATGTACGGACGTGCATTGTGTTGAGAGAGGCGTGATTTCCTCAAAGCAATTGTCTCAACAATTTAGGCTTCCGTGCTTCCGTTTTCCTTCTAACAGAGTCGCGTTAGATTTAGCCAAAAAGCGGGAAATAAAGTACAGTCAAACCTCGCAAATGGTACCCTCGTAAAATGGAACAACTCGCTAAATGGAACAACGAAGAAGTCAGTCATTCATTACAGCTGCTTTACGACTTTATAATTTTTTGATAGCAAAATTCGGAGTTTAAATAGGAGCTGTCTTGTTGCAACTGTTATGTAGATAGATGCCTATGAGGCTTGTACACCCTATTCCACACTTTCTCTTAAGCTTGACAATGTGCGTTACTAAATTCAAAGTTAGCACTCAGAACAGAAACTATATTGTTGTGCCTTTCAGTAGCTGCACTTATTCAGCACATAGTCGAGTTGGTTGTTGCCCTATTTCAGCTGAACCTCGATAAATGGAACAACTCGCTAAAGCAAGATAAATGGTTGGACGGTCCGATGTTCCATTCACGAGGTTTAATAACTGTACGTAATCAAAAATCTATTCACCACATGAAACGCAACAACCGGAACAAAAGAACAATGGGCCAGTCAAACCGAACTGGCAGTTTGTGTATGCTGCGAAGCCGATAACAAAACAAAACGGCAAAGACAAAATTGCAGACAGACAGAAGGTATAAAAGCTTTATTACACATAAGCGAAAATCCTATAGTTGGTAGAAAAATCATCACGGTGTTAAAAATGGTCTAACGGTTGTTACACAATGCACTCACTCACTCTAATACTTACTGACTATTACCACACTGCTGGGCGGTCGGTAGAGACCTGCATTTGTCGGCCCGGGCCGGGTCGAGTGAAGGTTAGAGCCGGGCCGGGCCTGAGATTTGGAACTCCCGGGCCAGGCCGGGCCTACCATTGTTGGCGACTTTACTAAAAATATTCGTCCGTACATGCTGCCCGTGCAGGTCTCTAGCGGTCGGTCACTAGTAAAAGCAAGGTCAACAAACACAAATTTCACCTTACATAGAAGTGCAGCACAGCACAGCAACAGAACACTGACAGCAATTAAGTAGGAACCCTGACCAGATGTAGGGCATCAGGTATTTTCTGAAGTACGATATCGACTGATCACAAAACTGTACCGGGCATGCACAAGTCTTGTTTGGATCCCAGAGTTCGTATAACGGTTTTCGTAAGGCAGCTAAAACCGTTCTTCTTGGGCAATTGCGATATCTTCAGGCGACAACAAGTTTTCTGCACTTGGAAAATAACCCTGAAGTAGAAACAGTGTTTATGTATAGAAAGAAAGATGAAAAAGTTAGGCACGTGCTAGAGCGTAGCGTTGTGGCTGCGATAGTTTGGATCTTATAAACCAGATTAAAAACCAGTCCCTCTGGTCGGTCAGAACAAAATAAGTTTACTGTAGGAATACATGCTACCCTTCCTTCCCTTATATCGTATCAATTATATTATAAATTTTATGCTTACAAAAAAGGGCAGGTCCGCTTCTTATACAGTCAGACACTTAACGCCGTTATGGTACCGGCGCCATAGAACACCCACGCTCGGGGGTGGTACGATATGGTACCACCACAGTCGCCGAACGTGGGCTACCATGGTGCCGGTACCATATATGGTATCACTACCCTAGGTAGAGTTGTAAAAAAATTTTTTAGGGATTCTAGGGGGTTTGAAACCCTTCTTATTTTTTAACAATTTTACAATTTGAGACCGTAAAATTGCTAAAATCGCCTGTAAAACAGACGATTTTAGCTGTATTTGATCCTTATAGCGATTTTTTTCGACTTTTAGCCCAAAATTGTGTTTTTGCGGTTTTAAGCGATTTTAGTACCCAACCCCTCCCCCAGAATTTCGGTTCCAGACCCCAACCCTTCTACCCGTTCGGCAGATGACCTATAACATGTATGAAACCGATACCATACAAGGTATGGTATGGACAGTTGCAGCAGTGACTGTATGGGACGCACAGTATACAGTAGTATGCGAGGGCCAGTAATTTTTGACATTTGCAAGAGTGGCTGACTGACCAACAGCCCTAATTACATCACAGGGGCGGCCAACAGCAGTCCAGTAACAAAGAAACAGATGGTGCGCCATTTGTCACCCGGTTTCTGCTGTTGTCAGATTTATACGAGATAGTCGAGTTCACGAGTTCTGATCATACATGTAAGAGATCATCCACCGGATGGGGACGGGGGTGGGGGTCTGGCGCCGACTTGGGCAGTTACGTGTTACGTGCATGGTTCTGGTGTTATACAGAAAATTGTACCTCTGAACTCCAAGCAGCCAGCGATCGGAATTCCTTCTTTGTCGCAAACCACGTACTCTGGTCCAATCTGGTCTTGAATTTTGGCATTGATGGCTGCCACGTTTGCCTCTTGTCTCGACAACTGGATAGAGTAGCGCTGAATGGCCGGCTGTTTCGGTTTTCCTCGGTGGTCTCGACAGACCTTTTTGATGGTGAGGAAGCGGGTGCTTTGAGGCTCCGAGCCGTCGTTGTCACGCACTTGAGTGAGCGGCAATCCCATACTAACCCGGTTACTGCGCTGACGCGCTGACATCAGCAGCACTCTTCCCAGAAACGGTCTGAATCCATAGACTGCAGATCTTGCGCAAGCTTGTGATAATCTCCGGTAGTTTGCCGACTCTCATTGACCGTCCGAACATAGAATCGTCTGTGAGGAATGTTCTGACTTTGGTAGGCCGCAATACACAATAAAATCATTTTTCTGCGTTGTTTTCTCACAAGAAGCAATCCAGCTAGCTTGCCTCTTCTCACAGACATTGTTCAAGAAGAGAAGAGAAGGTTAGTTTTATTTATTTTTATTTTTCCGTTTATTGTTTGAGAATGCCATCGCGTGTTTTCCTTTCGGGCCGTGGCGGTTTACGAAGTCCTTTCGTCGCTAAAATTTTTAACAAAAAAGTCGCCTGACGATCTTTTTCTACACGAGTATGAATACGCCTTTAAGTTCAAGCTTAGGCTTAGGCTTAGGTTCAGGCTTCGGCTGAGGTTTGAAAAGCTCACGAAAGCAAGATTAACACCAGCAGTTTTCCGGCTGGGGGTAACGGGTGGTGTATGAAAAATCAGCTACGCCACTCCAGATACCGTAACCTGCATTGATGAGCAGTTTGAGCTCGGTAAGCTGATTGTTTTCGGGTTTTGTGCGCGTTGCGGCTGTGAGCGCCGAAAACAAACTGTTTATCGTTGTTTCAGCCAAGCTGCGCATCACAGGGCTCGCACGTCTTAAAACAAACAGTCTAATTTTGTTTTCTAGGTGTACTGCATGGCTAAATTGCAAAATCAACCAAACTAATGCTTGTTTTTGCCCATTTTTCCATTTTGTGCACCAATTTTGTTTTTGGCGGAAAGATCCACTGACACATGTGATCAATCGGTAATCAGTACTTGACCCATTGTTGATTTTCTTGTTGTGCATCCAATACAACCACACAGACCAGATGTTAAGAGATTTCTGGCATGCTGATTTCGATTATGTTATCCATTAATAGCCATGATCTCTGTGTCAATCAATATCTGATATCGATCGGCTATAAATTATCGATTTTTTGTTACACAACCGATACACCCAGACCAGATGATAGAGTTTTTCTCGCATATAGTACGGTATGTATAGTACATTAGTTCAGTTACACAGCATCATGTAAGTGTGGATGTAATTTGAGTTGTTCTTGAAGTGTGACAACTGTCGGGTTCTCGCGCACTGAAAATGAAAACAGTTGGTAAGGTACACACGCAGAAATAAGCTATGTGTGGTAGTAGTTATGAACGATATCATGGTTAATCGGCATGCAAGAAAACCACTAACATTATTAGCCTGTGTAGTTGGAATATCTGCACAGCAAAAAATCGATAATCAATCGATATTGATTATCGAATTAAATCGCGTTGGTAGCTCTAGAACGATATCATGGTTGAAATTGGCATGCTAGAAAACCACTAACATTATTAGCCTGTGTAGTTCGATCATTTGCACAGCAAAAATTCGATAATTGATCAAATATCGATTATCGATTGATCACGTGATCATAGCTGTAAATTGATGTCGCGAATGAATTTGGCGTAGCAGAAAACCCCCAATTTGGTAATCCCATTTTCCTTCTTAGCTGATTTAGTGAGGTGCAGAAAACTGATAAAATCGTGATAAATCGATATTTCGGGATCGATTATTTTTGAAAGAACAAAAAAAGCCATAAATTTTATTACAGATTCTGAAAGCCCATGATGTGAGCTTTCGAACGCTGCATAGCACGGGTCTGAGTTTGCTCGCCCCCCAGAGAAACGTTCATTTCCGTGAGGGGTGTTTTGCAGTTTTACTACGGAAAATGGCCCTCATCAGAGAGAACCATGGATGGCCATTGCTGGCTATCGATTGATCACATGGTCCTATGCACAAATGGATCACGCCATTGAATTTGCCGTGTCAGAAAACCTAGTATGCTCATCAAATTTTCATGCCAAACCATTTTATTTGGCTGCTGAAAACTGATAAAATCGTGATTAATGGATATTTCGCGATCGATTATTTTTGAAACAACAAAAAACGCCATAAATTTTAGTACAGATTCTGAAAGCCCATGATGTGAGCTTTCGAACGCTGCATAGCACGGGTCTGAGTTTGCTCGCCCCCCAGAGAAAAGGTCATTTCCGTGGGGGGTGTTTTGGAGTTTTACTATGGAAAATGGCCTTCATCATAGAGAATCATGGATGGCCATTGCTGGGTACCCAGAGGGAGTTGGGCGGAACTGTTTTAGGGTTTTACTTTGGGGCCATAGGGATGTCCAACGCACACCATATCGGCCGATTCCGCCGACCCCCCACTATACATGTCTGCCTGATGGCCGCCCGATCTCGGTTGACAATGACAATTAATTTTAATTTGATCGGAAACACTATCTGCGACAGCGACAGCGCAGGCGCACTATTAGGGGCCGTCCATAAACGACGTCGTTCCAGAGGGGGGAGGGGGTTGGCTGAAATACGACGATAGACGACGCACCAGGAGGGGGAGGGGGTAGCAAAAAACGACGTCGCTTTTTTTCGGAATTTTAGGGAACTTTGAATGTATTATTTTCGATTTATGTACATTCTGTCAAAGATTTCTACATTCAGAAAAGCTTCCCAGAGTGGCTGAAGGGATCTATTCAATTCATTGTACAGTATGGCAACCAGAAAAAATGACAGTACTGGATGTACTACACTTTTATCGGGGGGGGGGGGTAAACGGAAAACGACGTCGTCTAGGGGGGAGGGGGTCCCCAGAAACGTCGCAAGGCGATTTTGGGGGAGGGGGGCCGAAAAATTGGGATTTTGGAACGACGTCGTTTATGGACGGCCCCTAATAGTGCGCCTGCGCTGTCGCTGTCGCAGAACTGTTGTGCAAGTGGGCGGTCGTAATTACAGCAAGCACTCGTTGTTTTGTTAATATTTGGGCACCTGCGTGAGAGACCGATAATGTAATTAACAACAGGTAGCGGTATCGCTTCAACAGGGGTAGATGGTCAAAAGGGCCCAAGCGCGATTAGGGCCCAGCGTCAAAAGGGCCCAAGCGGCAATAAGTCCCGTGCGTCAATAGGTCCAAAACGTCAACAGGTCCCCAACGACTACAGCCGACATGCGCTAACATTTTCCAAGCAATTAAACAACTTAAAACGTGGTTTTGCGCCCACCCTCATTATGCCTTTGCTGCCTTTCTGCATTCGGGTCTGATAAAGGCTTATTTTAATGCTAAAAGGCCTAAACTGGGTCCCTATTTGCAGTCTGTAACCTACCGTGAAAATACGAAAATAAATTTTTGTGGAACAAAATGAACTCGTATAGTCATAACGAAAATAAATTTTCGAACTCGTACGAATATGAATTAGGTATTTTGATTGGATTTAATTTTCGTGCCCATCCCTACTCCCATGATGGGATCATAATGTCTCCGACCGAATTATCTTTTTGAAATGAATTAGAGCTGGAAATCGGGCCGGCCCAACCCTTGGGGTTGCGCTTATGGGGTTTGACTCTACCCAATAGACAAAATTTACTCTGAAAAGTTTATTTGCATACTGCTATGTTAAGTACATTGCACTAAGCATGAATTGACTTATTGAGGCGATTTCAGCCAAAGTATTCTCCATCATACAGTATAGATAAAAAAATGTCCCATCGCTTTTTCGACCTTCACTCAAACGTTTCGTTCTCAGTTACTTCTTTACCGATTTGGCTCAAGTTTCAGGCTGGCTGTAAACTTACATTCGAGATCAGTATGCAGGGCTTTATCCAAATTATTCTTTATACTGTGTATTATACATATATATTGAAGAAGTTTATGGTCGGATGTAAGTAAAACACAATAAGCTCTACACAATCACTGAGAAGCAACTACACAATGAAAACACAACACACTCAAACACTCACGCAAAACACTCAATCTCTTCATCATATACAGAATGTGAACAAGTACAACACAACAGCATACATGTACTAGGGGGGGGCTTGGGGGGGTACCCCCCTGCTGGAAAGGCCAAACACCCCCCCCCTCATCCCCCCCGGGACAGGTTAAGGGACCCCTCCCCTGACCAAAAAATACAAGTACTAGTAGTGGCTCCAGTATTAACAAACTGGGTCAGAAATCACTAATTTTTAGCCTAAAATTCACTTGAAAAGCCTTTGGAAACCGAATTTGGCGTTTCCACTGCTGATATTTAAGAAAAATCGGTGTTTTTGGAAGCTCTTTTTGTCATTTTTTTGCTTGTTTTTAGCTTTAAAACGCTATTTGGCAGCTTAAAATAGCGATTTTTAGCGTCCTTACTGAGAAAAACGTGCTAAAAACGCATTTCTAGGCGTTTTGGAGCTTTTTGAAATTTGGGACCCCCCACCTGGGCGAAACCCCCCCCCCCTCGACCCCCCACCTGAGGAACCCCCCCCCCTACCCCCCTCCCCCCAGGTCGGCCCGGAGCTGTTGCATGTATGCACAACAGTGAGACAAAATAACAACATACAAAAGCAAAAAGAGCAGAATATATAAAGAAATAAATTTGTGAGTACTGCTGATACAGATACATACAATGTATGTGATGTGTCTGGGCCTGCGTGATATGCTGTGCTACTTGGCCGACCCTCTTTGTGTGCATGTGTATCGATCTGTGTGTGCCTGCCTGGCCCAGTGAGGTGTTGTCTTCAGTGTTGCCAGGTCCAGAAAGTAAAATCCCCCTAAATCACCAAAAAATCCCACCAAAATCCCCCTAAAAATACCAAATCCCCTAAAAAACCCCGCAAATCTAAACGCAATTTTGCAGCAGCAGCATGGTATCTATGCTGTTTGTGTAGTGAAAGGACACAAAAGTTGCAGCAATGCGAAGCAGGGTTGTATACGTTTTTTTCCGAAAGAAAACCTCGGCCTGTTTTTTTCCAGTTTTTTTTCGGTTTTTTTCCGGTTTTTTTCCTAAATCGCAGAAAAAAACTCCAGCCCAAGTTCTGAGTAACCTAGACTGGTTTTATGATTCCTAACGCTTTCTAGCTCCTTTCTCAGTCTTTTCAGAGCAGAAATACACGTGTTACATAGATATAAGTCACGAAACAGGCATAAAAGTGTCTGACAGGCTCCATCAATAAACCTTATATGCAAATTTTCTTACAGCAGTTTGCACTTTTGTTTTATCATGCCAAATTTGGTTTTTTCTGTTGTTTTTCTAACAGTTTGTCAGTCAGTATGGCCTATTATACATCGCAAAAGTCCATTTTAGGTTAGAAAAATGACATAAATTAGCTATTTTTAGCTTGAGTTTTTTCCGCGATTTATGTTTTTTTCCGACCCTTAGGAAAAAAACTGTTTTTTTTTTTTTTCGAAAAAAAACACACCTCACATCCCTGGCGAAGCTTATGAAAATACATGGGACACTAGCGTTCAGTTTAGTTCAGTGGTATTCTGAGCGCGGGGTTTGCTGCTGCTCGCTTTCAACGGTATCACCTGCACTGCAGATTCGGTGTCGGCTTTGCAACAGACAACCTTGACAAGATGCTTGCGGACAGGAGTGCTGGTCAGCAGAAGCAAGTAAGGGTTACACCAAGAAATCACATCCAACAGAACAGAGTAGAGCACAGTGAGCCAGACAATGTGGTCAAAGTTATCGGCGAAAGTCATGGCAAAAGCGTAGTAACTCCAGACAGACAACAAAACTACCAAGACAAAACCGAAAACCGCTAACTTTATGTCTGACTTCTTCTTGTTCTGGTTGGTTACGGGGCCCACTTGTTTGAGATGACTGCGCACCTGCCAAAAAATGACCACATAGGTGACCAGACAAGCCACAGTCAGCGACATCAGGCAGGGAGTGGTGGCGCCAAAGTATACCGCCTCAAATTTACTCTCAGGTACAGTATATAATACACTCAGGCACTTAACGCCGTTTATGGTACCGACACCGTATATGGTACTGGTACCTAGGGCAGTGGTACCATATATGGTACAATTACCGGTACCAATGCGAAAGTAGGGGGTACCATATCAGGGTTCTATATCCCCCGCCAACAGATCATGTGCAGATCTGCACACCCCAACACTTCGCATTTTGCAAAAACGAAGTGTTTTTTGGATCTATTCGGCGTAAAAAACACTTCGCGTTTTTGCCGAAAACCTGTTTTTGCGAAGTGACCTAACTGTTCGTCTCAAATCAAAGTGCGAAGTGATCGACTTGCAATTTAAGACTTCGTCAGGCCAAAACGAACTGATCGCTGATTGGTCGACTCTTTGATCGTGCGTCGTAAAGTTGCGCCAACTCCTCATTTGATCTACGCTGTGGCAGGCCCACTGACCAGTGCTATTAGTAGCATCGTTATTTGTTCTGCGGTTGGCTGCTGTACTCATACATGTACTACACTATTTTACAACATCCATTGTATCAACACTATAGATGTGTGGGATTTTATGCCGGTCTACCAGCAACTAGGCATATGCTAGCAACCGAACATCGCGTTACAGGACAGAAAAAGCTTGGAATAATAATCGGAGTCAATAAATAATAAAAAACAGATATTTCATTGTTTCCACTGTCGGTACTGCTTTGAAACCTCGTTTAGAACCTCGTCGCTCTCCTTTTTTCTTTTTTCTATTTTTTTGCGGTTTTTTGGCTCCGCCCACAGGTCTGATACGAAGTCTTCCCGAACACTTCGCATTTACACTCAAGAAAACAATTCGTCTAGCATTTTCAGAGCGCCGAAATTGTGTCGGCGTTGATGCGAAGTGTTTATTTAAGTGTTCGCATTTTTCATTAAATCCGAAATTTCGGCAGTGCTTGGAAAGACTTCGTCTTGAGAGTGATATGTTGGCGGGGGATATTTTTCCGAAAAAAACCTCGGCCTGTTTTTTTCCAGTTTTTTTCCGGTTTTTTTCCGGTTTTTTTCCTAAATCGCGGAAAAAAACTCCAGCCCAAGTTCTGAGTATCCTAGGCTGGTTTTATGATTCCTAACGCTTTCTAGCGCCTTCCTCAGTCTTGTTAGACCAGAAATACACGTGTTACATTGATATAAATCACGAAACAGGCATGAAACAGTGCCTGACAGGTTCCATAAATAACGCTATATGCAAATTTTCTTACAGCAGTTTGCATTTTTGTTTTTTCATGCCAAATTTGGTCTTTTTTGTTGTTTTTCTAACAGTTTTGAGTCAGTATGGCCTATTATACATAGCAAAAGTCCATTTTTTTAACGAAAAATGACGTAAATTAGCTATTTTTAGCTTGAGTTTTTTTCCGCGATTTATGTTTTTTCCGACCCTTAGGAAAAAAACCGGTTTTTTTCCGGAAAAAAACTGTTTTTTTTCGGTGTTTTTTTCCCACCTCACATCCCTGTACCATATATAGTACCACTACCCTCGGTACTGGTACCATATATGGTACCGGCACGTTATATGGTGTTGGTACCATAAACGGCGTTAAGTGCCTGACTGTATAATGCAATGCTTCAATAATCTCAGTTATCTGTCAAAAGATCACCTCCTCAGCTTTGGTTTGACTACAACTGAGGGCTTAGGCTTTCTTAAAATAGACCTTAACCTTGATAATTTTTCAACACCTATGCTACAGGCTACAATTAACAGGCTTCCGGTTATTATTTTTGCGAAGCATTTCTATGACTGATTGTGACGGAAAGCGGTGCTTTACTACTGTACATACAGTACACAGAAGACAAATGAATATATGCGTACCTGCCAGTCGAAATTGAGCCATCGAACAGTGAACGGTCCGGTGTCATTTGGATGAATGCCCAATCCCGGATACTCAAACTCCAGGAACAGCAGCGGTACAGCTAGTACACCTGCTACGAGAAACTGCACGGCGATGTAGATACGGGTGCGCTCGGCACTCCACCACTACAACTTTAGAGTTCTTTTATGATAGCTGAGGTGGTTTTAGTTGTTGCCCTAAGCCTGTATGCCTATCCTATGCACAGCGTTCAAAGGACCCTACGTCGCCGGGCCGGCACAGTTGGTGTAGTGGTTTAGGCCACATGGGCACTGTGCGCGACTAAGTGCGCTCATCCATTCGGCGGGGCAAGTTTCTTGCCGCAAAGAGTTGGTCGTCGGCATAAAGCTCCACCCAGGCCACCGAAAACTGGTACAGCGAGTAGGTAAAATGGGAACCAACTGCATCTGCATAAGCACCGAAAGCCGCTCCGAAAAGCATGCCGCGTTGGAGGGAAGATCAACGACGTCAGGAGCTGTCTGAGAGTCCAGCAATAAGGCCGATACCGGTTTAGTGCCTGCGGCCGGGCGGCCGTTGGGAGCTGACAGCACCATGACGTCACCACGCCAGGCACTCTCAGTACCTGGCGCCAACAGCATGGCTTGAGTGGCTTGGCAGTGAAAGAAGGGCAAACGTCCGAGATGACGATATCAGGGGTCACGAAATGGACCGTGCAGGCCTGATCGTAGGGCTGTACATCGTACAGCCCTCCGGCCACATCGGATCGATCGGAGCGGTACTGTATGTCAGTAAAACAGATTTAGGCAGTTTTTTGAACCAGCAGCCGCTTACCAGCGCGTCTCTGTGAGGAAAAACAATGGCCGACAACCGGTTGAAGGTGAGCAGTGGAATGCCGAAGATCTGTCCAAAGGCTGTGAACCAGGCTACCGAGATGAAGAGTGTGGCCAGTTTGGTGGGGGCGAGTCGCAGCAGATCTCTGGTGTAGAGCCAGTCTAACATCGGAAACTTAAGCAAAACCCAGTTGTTCACTAGTGTCAGCATGTCGAAGAAGCCGAGAGAGCGACATAGAGTAAAGAATGGGGAGCCGAACGGTTCTTTCTTGCGGTACTTTGTGATCGTAAAGAGAAACAGAGCATAGAATGGCACCGAAACTAACCAACAGAAAAACAAGACCATTTCCACGGCTGAAGCCATCTCGATACACTGAACAACTAATTAGAATGCTGCTTTTATAGTAGACTTGATAATGGAAGCACTGCCCTAGGACATCGCTCCAAAATCAGCTGTCCTATGTTGGCAGAGCAAAGGATAAACTAATTCGGTTAATGCCTTTTCTCTCAGATCAATGCCACCGTTTTCTCTTAGAATTGCACCAGATTTCACATCAATGCAAACACAAAGGAATGATAGCGGTCACATACATACATTCAATAGTAGTCTGTCAGGCCGAAAGTCTTCTCTGTAAAATGTGATTAGCCAAAATGGCATATTTCCGCACATTTCCAAGGTAAGTGTCCGAAACATGCTGTAATTTCATATAATTGTTGCGAAAATTTTAGCGTTCTCAGACGTTTGGAATTGTTTGTTGCCGAACTTTATCAAGCGGCAAAGCAAGATGTGGACGGAAAATGGAAACCTGTTAATTGTTTAATTCTGTCAAGAATCGCTATAGATATTTCTGGAAAGAAACATACGGAATTCAATGTTTAATGGAAATCCAACGCTAATCATTCGGCATCTTTCTAAAAATAGAATGACAAATTTTACAAAGACTAAAGCAAGAAAAAGCACAAACGAATGTTCAACAGTCAATCGCTCCAAAAATTTAGTGGGGAAAACGGCGGGAAAACACGATACATGATCTTTAACGCTTGTAACGCTATCAAAAATACCTTCATTTTTGGGATGCTTTTAGCGGTTTGGCAACCTTATCGCCAGCTCAAGACACCTCAAAATGCCGGCTATTGGCTCAATTTATATAATATTACAGAAAAAATCGGAAAAAGTCCAAGAAAAAGGACTACAAATTCGTAAGTTTCGAAATAGTAGTTTGTAGTCAATTTGTAGTCAGACAAAATCATTTGGTACGTAGTCTTGATGACATCAGAATCGCGAAAATAGGTGGTTTGTAGTTTGTAGTACTATGAATTAGGTTTACCCCTGACGTCATCGACCTTTCTCCTCCAACGCCACGTGCTTTTTGGGGCGGCTTTCGGTGCAACGGCAGATCGGTTCCCTTTTACCTACTTGATGTCACCAGCTTTCGGTGGCTTGGCTGGGGCTTTGTGCCGACCACCAACTCCTCGCAGTAACAAACTTGCCCCGCCGAGTGGATGAACGCACGGGTACCCACCCGCACAGTGGCTTTCCTGCCTAAATCACTACACCAACTATTGTTGTTTACCCTGTTTACCATGCGCCCGCCAAGTGGACTTGTTTTCCGACTTGGTCGGCAAAATTTAGTCAACCTTCGTCAGGGGCCGTATTCTGGAACTAGGGTTAACTCTAACCCTGGGTTAGAGCACTAACCCTGGGTTACTCAGCCAAACCCTGGGTTGCTAAACCCAACCTTATAACCCATATTCTTGAAGCTAAAATCTAACCCGGGTTTGCTAACCCTGGGTTAAGCTCTAACCTGGGTTGCCAAACCCAGGGTTAAGCTCTAACCTGGGTTAGCAAACCCAGGGTTAAGCTCTTCTAACCTGGGTTAGAGTCAAACCCAGGGTTAAATCTAACCTGGGTTAGAGTCAAACCCGGGTTAGAAGCTACTGCAGAATACGGGTTAGGGTTAACCCAGGGTTAGGTCTAACCCTGGGTTAACTCTAACCCAGGTTTAAACCTCGGGCAATTTTTAACCCAGGGTTAGAAATTACCCTCACTTCGAGAATACGGGTTAGACGTAACCCCGGTTTGCTAACCCAGGGTTAGAGTTAACCCTAGTTCCAGAATACGGCCCCAGGAAGATTGATTGGACCGGTGGCCCTGAGGCCTCATTTGAAATTGAGGTTATTAACGTCACTAGTTGGTGCACTTCCTTGAGTAAATAACTTAACGAAGTTGAGTGACAGCTGTGCGAATTTTGACGATGCGTATTACCTTTTGCTGCAATGCCACGATGCGTTATTGGCCACCTACGTTACACATTAACCCTACTAAACCTGGGCAACACAACACATCTACCTACCTACATACATGTCTAATTGCATACTCAGTCCACCAGAGCATCGGTTTGTCGGGTGCCATGTCATGCTCAGACTCCATCATCAATTTCAGATTAGAAATAACTATGAACTGAAACCGCTTGTATCCGATTTGATTTTGTTTCGAATTAGACCGCTGTTACGTAGATATAAATTGTAATCATGCACGCCCATACATATAACAGGGGGGGTCTGCCCCCCACCCGACTTAGGCCAGACCCCCCAGGATGAGGATCCCCCCTCCGCCCCGAGACGATTTCACCGACCCCCCCCCTTCGATTTTTCTGGCAAGTAAATTTTCGAGCAAATTTTTGCAATTTTTTACAATTTCACACACAAAAATTGCCAAAATCGCCTGCAAAACAGCACTTTTTAGCTGTATTTCAGCCCAAATTAGCGATTTTTGGCAATTTTTAGCCAAAAAATTGCAATTTTTTCTATTTTTGAGCGTATTTTTGTGCCCACCCCCCTCCCCCCGTCGGCGGATGACCTGTTACATGTATGTGCACGCCCGAAATCAAAATCAATCAGATCCTAATCGGCTCCAGATTTGAAGAACTCGGCTAATCGCGCCGATTTCAATATTACGCTCCCAGAGAGGATTAGAAGTTGAGTGGAGACGAACGCCTAGGTAATTATAGTTGCCCACCTGCTCTACTACTGAATTATCAATCATTAGTGGATTGGACAGTTTCCCATGCAAAGGGTTACCAGAGAGGGTTAACACCATATGTTTAGTTTTGGAGAGATTGGGACTAAGTAAAAGTTGTTGGAACTGGAAGTGATTTGATATGGTTTCACAATCCTGCCTCAGCTGCCTTCAGCCACGGGACTGTCAAGCATGCGCACAACCGCTAAATCATCGGCGAAACAAATAATTTGAGAAGGCAGCTGCAATGTGCACACCGAATTAATGTAGGCAGAGAAAAGCTTCGGTCTAAGTAAAGTACGCTACCCTGTACCGTACCACTGACTATCTCCCGTACACTCGACTTGGCCTACCTTTGCGAAGGTAGTGGCTTTCAGTGTTGTTCCCAGTAAATTTACTGAGTAAAAGTTACTCGGTACTTAGTTATTTTGAATTAAAGTAAGTACTTTTACTTACCGGTAAATTTTTTTCTTAATTTTACTTACTGAAATACCGAATTTCAATTTTGAATTACTCAATTAGAAAAAAATTCGGTAAACTCGGTAGTCGGTAATTTACTGAGTTGTTTACTGAGTAAAAGCTTCTGCAATAGGTAGCTCGTAGCATGTGTATAGTAAATAATATAGTTTTTCCTTCATTTATCTATCTGATCGCAACAAAAAATACTTAGTTTTGCAATTTTTTTCGATTTTCACGGCTTGCATAACCCCAACTTTCTTTGCGCGGTTTGCTATAATCAGATGCAAAGACTCGGTGTTTAGGTTAGGATTAGGAACTATATCTACTACTATTAGCTATATTTTGGTTGACATTTTTTCATCGGTCTGAACTGTGGGGAAATGATGAAAATTAGAACAAATCTTCACTTACCAATTTTTCCAGCCTATTCGTCTAAAGCTAGATGCCAGAGCCTCTGGTCACTACTATGTATTGTGCGCATGCATATGTTAAGGCGTTCCAACCAGGCTTAGTAAAATAATGTGAAATGGCGCAAAACACGATTAAAAATTTCAGTAGCTAAAAGCTATATCAGGAAAGATTTTCAGATAAATTGTAACATACTTCTGAATGTTGAAGGTTTTACCGAGTTTACTGAATTATTTACTGAGTACTTACCGGGTTTTCTTTCAAAAACCCAGTACTTTCTCGTACTTACCGAGTTTCAAAAAATCTGGATTTACTTACTGAATACTTACCGAGTTTTAGAAATTTGAGCTAGACACAACGCTGGCTTCGATTCGACGTTCCGGCTATCTGTTTGTCGCTAAGAAAAACTATGGTAACACACCATTCAGACAGAATAATTTCCATTCTGCGCACCCTTCGGCTATTTCTCTCAAGCCAACTTCAGATTAAAGTCTCTGTAGCGACAATGTGGTGGCGCCTGCTGATTTTGTGTGCTTTCTCTGTTAGCATCAGTTGCCGTTCGATACCAGTGGAGCAGAAAAGACTGGCCGATCTGTTCCAGAACTGGCTTCTCGATCGCATACTCAACCTTTCTGGCAAGATCAGACAGGCTGACAAGGAACCGACCGCTTATCATGCAGGCATCGGAAGTGTGGAACACTGGCCGGTCGCCTCGAGATTGATTTTTGCTGCTCAGAAAGATCGCTAATAATGATCTCTGTAGATTGCAAATAAATTAGGTGTGGAAACAATTCTATGCAGTTTCATGAAGTTTTTCATACCTACAGTAGTTTCCTTAAGTGATCATGTGTAATTCAAATGCATGTAGAGCGCAGATCTGTACAGCTTTTGTAGTGGCATCTGGGTATGGGTAGTTAGTTAGTTTACCGTGTTTATTCCAATAAGCCGCGCACGGCAACGAACGAACGAACGAACGAACGAACGAACGAACGAACGAACGAACGAACGAACGAACGAACGAACGAACGAACGAACGAACGAACGAACGAACGAACGAACGAACGAACGAACGAACGAACGAACGAACGAACGAACGAACGAACGAACGAACGAACGAACGAACGAACGAACGAACGAACGAACGAACGAACGAACGAACAAACGAACGAACGAACGAACGAACGAACATAGCTCTCAGTGGTAGCTGTCCCCGTTCCTATATGTCCCGACACGTGTGGTTGCTATTGTAGCTTTAGGTGCTTAGGCAGCTCCAGTCGGTTCCCATTTACCTACTCGCTGTCACCAGCATTCGTGGCCTGGGTTGGGCTTTATGCCGACCACCAACTCTTTGCGGCAAGAAACTTGCCTCTCCGAGTGGATGAACGCACGACTGCCTTGTGGCTTTTGCGGCCTAAACCACTACCCTAACTGTGCCGACCGCTGCTGTTGGTACAAATTTATTAAACTATAGCACGACCCAATCTAGCAATTATTAGTTATGTTTATGGAATTACTATAGTGTCCCCAAGGTAACGTGGCCTTGGGATTGCTTAATTGCTTCACTTTGAAGCTTTGGTCGCGGCTATGGGGCTGCGTTTACTGACTCTGCTGCTAACTTTCGCATTAAAATTTCCAGCGGACGCTTTCGGTAAGCTGTGTCATAATGTAACAAGGGGGTCTGCTTCCTCACCCACTATGGCGATACCTGCACTGGACTGGGAATTGCCCCCACCCTAAGATTTTCGACCACAGTTCATGCATTTTTCCAGGATGCCATGCAATTTTTTATGATTTCAGACAAAAAATTGCTAAAATTGCCTGTAAAACAGCGATTTTTAGCCAGAAACTACGCTTTCAAGTGATTGTTGAGCGATCTTTAGTACTCCACCAACTCCTCCCCATGCGGCTGGTGAAACATCTAGGAACTTATGACTACCATATCGAGTCAAATTGATTTAGATCTGCAAGCCGAGTGCGCTCAGTTAAATTTACCATCATTTTACCACAACCAAAAATGCTTTCAACTGCAAACGGCAGCCAAGACGTCTGACAAAGCCTCTGTCGGTTGCGTAAGTTTACCTAATGGACGAGTGGCAACCATCTACGATACGGAAATCTTGAATTTGACATACCATAACTTCAAACAAGTAAGGCGCCATTAAGAAATCTGTGTAAAAATTGCTTTTTCAGCATGCCACAATGGCATGGCTAGGCTGGCAGCAAAAAACACATGCTAACACGACAAACCAAACCTGGTTTGAGCTCCACACGGACGGTTCTCAACTATCAGCAGTGGTTCCTTGGTCAGCTGGTCAACCAGACGATGGCGCAAACACAACCGGTCTAGAGGAGAATCGGGAAAACTGTGCAGCAATGCAGTTCACAGATCACCAACCAACCATTGAGGATGTGAGCTGCGATCTCAGCCTGAAGTTCATTTGTCAGTACCAGGAGCCAACCAGTACCCGTTTTCTCCTCTCTAGAATCTTTACCAGACTACAAGATTGTTTGATTTCAGTTATCCAGACCCAATGTCACACGTTGTATCCGTCATTTACAGTGCGAGATACCTGCTACAAAATGGACTTACGTCATTACAAATTCAGTGCAGCAAAAAAGTTTGCCTGCAAAGCCATTACAGGTGGTCATCTGGCCCATCCGAAAAATTGGTCCACGGTGCAGCTACTGTCCAAGCATTTTCTTCAGGTGGGATATAACTTCAACAGGTATGTGCAGTATATGCAGATGAGTAATTATAGTTTTCGGAGACAGCTAACATTGGTATTGAGCGAGCTTCAGGCGGTAGCTTGATGTGGCTTGACAGTGAGGGCACCCC